>JAOVVO010000373.1:0-79859 GCA_028564675.1 Onchocerca lupi | reverse complement strand
ATAATAATAATAATAATAATAATAATAATAATAATAATAATAATAATAATAATAATAATAAAGTTAAATATAAAGAAAAGGACAATGGGTGCAAAAATAAAAAGCAATATGTCTTTGCACATATCACTTAAATTTTCCTTTTTATCAGTAAGATAGTTCACAAAAAATTTCTTTTGGCCTCAATTAAGGTTTCAACCGTTTTATTTATCTTAATTAATAAAAAATGAAAAATTTTTATTTAATCTTAAGGATTTAAGCTAAGGGAAAAGAAGAATTAAAACTAATCTAGGGGAAAAATAAGCAATATAAATGTTATTGAATTAATAAAACGATTAAATATTTAATCATGCAAAATTATTTCATCGATTATTGCTCATTAAAATAACAGAAGGGATAATCTTTCGCTGGAATAAGATTTATGACAGATCATTTAATGATATGCAAATAATATTCTTCTATCCATTTTTGATTGACTTAATTAATGGATGAACCTGTCGCAGAGAGGTTGAAGATGAAGATTGAATGAAGGATTGTTAGTAAATGATAATTGATCATCAATAAGGCATGACATACTTATGGATTTACGGTAATCTGATCATGAATTCATTTCATTTCATATATTTTTGCCTATTTATCACAAATAATGCTGACTATGTGTCCGTCTGTCTATTTATCGACAAAAATAAGAATTTTAGTGGTGTAAATTTGACAGATCTTCAATCACTAATTAATTAATACCATCTGAAGCAAACACATACACTGCTCAATCTCTTGCCATTCCTTTCCCAATTTTCATCTTCAATTCTCTTCCAAAATATGCAAATGAAACGGATTTTGTAGATTTTGCTTTTTTTTTTATTTTCACCACTTTCTTTTTTTTTTTTTTTTTTTGTTCTTCAATTTTTTGGTGATGAAGAGAGAAATGAAGCTAAGATGAAGAATGAGGAAGGAATGATAAAACAATTATTTGTAAATAAACAAAAGAGAAAGATGAAGTGATGAAATGATTATTTATAAATAAAAGACAAAAATTATCCAGTGTTGATAGAAAAAATTTTTTTTCCAAAGATAAAGATAAATTTAAGCTGAAATTCAAGTTTTTTATTTCAATTATGAATTTGTAATCGATAAGAATGAATCAAATCGTGTCATGAGATTTTGTCATTTCATTCAATCGTTAAGCAAAAATAATTAGGCTTTTGTAAAATTAATGAATTATATAAATGATGTAACAAAGAAAATTATAAGAAATAATAAATGATTGAAATAGAATATATCTTACAAGTTATTGTATTCATTACCTTTAATGTATAATAAGTCTTCCGAACTTTGACCTTTAACTCTTTTGCCATCTTTCAATATTAAAATTACAGTTTCTTTTTTTATTATCATCTTCAAAAATTCTTGAAATTATCATCCTTTAATAAATGTAATCATGATTTTGCATTCTTTTTCTTTCCAACCTTTATTTTAATTTTCTCGAAAAAAAAGAAAGGAAAAAGAGAGAGAGAGAGAGAGAGAGAGGAAAAAATCAGGAAGAAAAAAAAAAGATAAGGAGAATTCGCATGAATCATTTAACCCTAACAAATGATGCCATCCAACTATTTATATATATTTGAGCTTTATTGGGAAATTTGAAAGACAAGGGTCGAAATTACATTTCAAGATTGAATTTGATGAGATAAGCCGTTCCATTTCTTTTTTTTCTTCTTTATATTTTCAGTGATGCAGAAAATACATTGTTCATGATTATCATCATTATCATAATTGTCATTTTTGTTCATGATAATGACATAATTTCATGAAAAAATTTAATTTTTTTTCACGAATTAAAAATTTTCCATTCAATGATAAAGAAAATAACATGAATTCTAGTTTAAAATAATGCAAAAATAAGTACATTGATTATTGAAGTTTGTTTGAAGTATCATCTTGGTCATTTATCGTAAAAAAAAATGGATAACTGGCATTACTACTAACATCATTAGCTGAACAATTTAGAAATTTAACAATATATTAAAAATATCACTATGATCATTTTAGTGATTATCTGATTATCAATATCACCAGTGACTAATGTTATCACTATTTATCATTGATAATAGGAAAGATTTATATGATTAAATAATTTATCAGTCTATTTCAAATTTCATCGTAAATGATGAGTGCTTGTTTTTTGATTAATCGATTCAAATTTTCCAAATCAATCAATTTATACTCAACTCAATTCAGTCCGCATATTTTCAATTAATTAATTCATATCTTGTTCATCCAAGCATCTAAAAGACTGCGATAACAAAAAAAAAAAAAAAAAAAAAAGAAAATTTTTAGAACGAAATTTAAAAGTTTGATAAAAAATGATTATTAATTTGTTTGTATTTATCAGAAAAATATAATATGATACAGAAGAAAGCTAATTTCCATATCAATTAGTCAAAAGGAGAAATGAAAAAAGAGGGAGAGAGAGAGAGAGAGAGAGAGAAAAATGAAAAAGACATTTCATATTTTATATTATTTCTCGTACCTAAAAAACATGTAAAATCATTTAGATCATTCTTACCTTCTTCCTTCTTCTCTCTCTCTCCTCTCCTTTTTATTCATTTTATCAATTTGCTTATTAATTCCTTTAAATAAAAACAATAAGTCTCTCTCTCTTTTTTTTTTCTCCCCAAATGAAGAAAAGAATAAAAGGCCATCATTTTCTTAATTTCATTTCAATTTTTACCAACAATATAACATTTTACCGCGAAGCCAATAGGCTACTATGAGATAATATATGAAAAGAGCCTGGAAGAAAAATTGGGACAAGGAAGGGAGAATGAATGACTTTGGTTGCCAATCAAATATGGTAGATGAAATTGAATTAATTTGTTTTCGAAAAATTCTAAGCAATTTTTGAGAAAATTTGATTCCAGATGAATGATGATCAGTGTATGGTAGATGATTTAAGGCTCTAGGCAAAGAGACAAGAAAAGAAAGAATATCAACTATGGGGACTATTAATGGAAAATTAATTCGGATAAAAGATGAAAGGAAAATGAAAATGAAAAGCTTGTCTTAATTAATTGTCTATTTCCTTTATCATTATTTTCTTTATGTTTTTTCTGTTATTTTTTTTCTCTTTTTTCTTCTTTTTTTTTTTTTTTGTTCCGATTGTTTTTTTTTTTTTTTTTTTTTGGATGAAAAAAATGTTTATATACTATATCAAATGGAAATTAATATTAAAAAATGGATGATTTTACAGATAACAATAGCAAAAATGAAAACGGGCTGTTTCAAAAGAAAAAAAGAAATGAAAAAAAAAAAAAAAAAATTTTTTTCCCAATAGGCTTTGAGCAGTTATTTGCGTAAACAACTTTACAAATCGTTTGGATAATTGCAATTTATCTAGCAAACATACAAAGTTAACGTATGAAATTTGTCATATCGATGATATAGACAAACAATTTTGTTGCTTGCATGAAATGGTCTTTGATGCACGCTTTGGTATTCAATTTTTCCTAAATTACCATATAAACTAATCTTGCATATGCGGTAAATCCTCACGGGATATTTGTGAAAGTTGATTTATTGAGTTAGTACATAGGCAATAACACTGTTGCCAATTAACACATATAATGAAGAATTAATGTCATCTGGGAATTATATTTCGAAAATTGACGTAAATTCTACGACTGGTTTCTCTTCCGTCATTTTTGATAAATTATGAAATGGATGAAGCATTTTGATAAATCATTGCAAATAAAAATTTGATAGTTTGAAGTGAAACGAATTGGAATTGAACATCACATTACTTACAGTATCAAAATGCTTAAAGTGCATCATACAAATGTCAAATCTGCTTGGAAACGACGCGAAAAAAGTGAAAACGAAACTTGAATTGAAATAGTTGACAATCAATGAATAATAAATGACTTAATGACAAATAGTGCTATTTATTTATTGACAAAAAAGTTCGGCCTAACCTTACTTCTATTATGCTTTACGGGAATTCTTAAATTTCTTCCCAATGACCCCAAATTGAAAGGTATAATGATTTCAAGAAACGAGTGACATTTCATCTCAGTTTAGAGATGATCTTAAGCAATCCTAAAGTATATCAATCAAATAGAATGAAGGAACGGTACATTCTCGAAATAATCAGTGATCTTTGGTCAATTTTCTCTTTCATAATCATCATCTTTTTTTTTTTAATTTTTTTTTTTAAATTTTTTCTGAATTTCGAAATGTATGCCAGCTGGATTATTGAAATAAATAACTACAGAAAGAATGGGTTGATTAAGGCTGAACGATTTGATTTTCTTAATTCAATAAATTATAATTACTCGCTTCTAAAGAAAGCAGTAATGTTAGGATAAAGCAAGATCATTACATAGATTACTACAGATGCTTAATTGATAGATATGATAAAATAAATTTGGTTTTCTTTAAAACAAATAAAAATTTACACATTCACATGCAATTTTGTGAAATAACTAGCTGGACCGGCTATACGGTCACGCGAAATGAAATGTTCGTTTGCTCAAAATCTTAAATTTCCGAAGTAATACCGCGTCACTTTGCGGTAGACGCGATCAATAAATTTAGTCCGTTTCACTTTAATTGTCACAGGTGTGACAGATAAAAAAAAATAGATATATCTATACAGAAACACGCGCTCATTTGAATGCAACGTTGAGTCAAAATTTCAAAACAATCGATGAAGAACTTCCGGAGATTTAATATCTTGAACAGCGAACATTTACATTTTTATTTATATAGAATATAAATAAATATAATAGCGAACACTTTGACAACTTAGTTATTTTATAAAAATAAGATAAATTCAATAATCTGTTTAGGTTTTTATGAAAAATGATGCATTAGCATTATTTCATTACGAATCCCAATCTATAGTTATAACTTTTTTTACATATATATATATATATATCACATTGTCAAATATATAAGTCTGATATGATATTTGGATGTAATTAGCATATGCATATGTTTTATTCTCTTTTTTTTCTGACATTTTGTAGGAGATTTAAATTGAACATCAGCAATCTGAAATTGTTTGCATTCAGAGATTTGAATTTTTCAAATATTTCAATCAGATTTGTTTTTCAATGAGAATCAATCTTTCAGATATTTCAATCAGAATCAATCTTTCAAATATTTCAATCATTGAGAGATTTGAATCTTTCAAATATTTCAATATTCGATTATTTGAAATCCTTTTGTATTTAATGATTTTAGGTTTTGCTATATTTGATTATTTTATGTTCTTCGCCTTTAACTACTTTGAATTCATCTGTATTTAAATATTTTAAATACTTTTACAATTTAACTATCTTGACATTTTCTCTATGATATATATATGTCAATAAAATTAAAAAAAAATTCCTCTTCCTTTTTCCTTTTGTTTTCCCACCATCTATAGATGACGAAATAATCTTTATATTATTCAATCAAAGCTTTTTCCTCGAAAGTGAAAAATGTTTATAAAGATATCCCTCATCAACAAATCGAAAAAATTACTAAAATTCACAAACATCAGGAAGTTGTATAGTGAAACATCAGCGTGATATAAATTAATGTGGCTTTACAGTCAAAGTGATATAAATCAGCATGGTTTTATGGTTTGCCATGGTCACAAGTATGCGAAAATATATCGGTTAATGTCTGGGATAGGGATTAATTAGATTGAAAATGGTGTGTTGGAGAGTGATAGTTATATGCTTAAATTTGAGAGGTGGGAGGAATTGATAAGATTGGCGAAATATGGTGTTATAGAAGAGATGGAAGAATGAGACAGTTATGCATTGCTGGTAATGTCACTGTTCATAAGTAGGTAATTATTGTTGTATTATCTCAAATTTTCGTATTGTTAGTAGTAATTATTGAATTAATCGAGATTTCCTACTTATGATCAATGATATATGAAATGTTGTCGGATTATCGAAAATTATTGAAAGATAACTTTCAATTGTTCATTGCTAAGGTTAATTAGTGGTATTGATATTAATAATAGTAATATTGGTAATGTTGGTTTTTTACTAATATTGCTGTTTTATATCCTTGATGTTTGTATTTTTAGCAATTATTGGATTATTTGAGTTTTTCGAAGTCTTGTTGAATTTAATATTTCATTGTGAATTCTAATGTTGGTACCATCACTTATACTGCTGATAATTTTAATTATAATAGTATTAATTATATTATGGCTGCTAATTAGCAGTACTTTTTATTGTTAGAATGTTTAATTTCTTATCGACAACGAATAAATGGTAATGTTGCGATTTTCCTTGATTATTTTTTTTTTTTCAGATAAAATGTTTGGTTCAAAGCTGTCGTCGTTTTGTTGGGGAATCACTGCCATCGAACAGCGTCGTGGTTTTGCAACTCTAAAAGATATCTCAATTCGTTTAAAATCTGTTCGAAATATTCAGAAAATCACGAAAAGTATGAAGATGGTATCTGCTGCGAAGTATAACAAGGCGGAGCGTGAATTACGGGTGATTTTTATTCTTATCAATATCTTTGAAAATGCGCTATATTCTGCTGATCTGTACCAGTTTTTCTCATTATTTTATGTTTTGGCGGTAAATATAGAAGAAAATGATTTTTTTGTAACATATGTCTTCAGAATATTTTTACAATTCATATATTAATTGGATAATTACTGAGTTTTTTTTGTTCAGGGTGCTCGAGTATATGGTGTCGGTGCTTTACAATTTTACAACAATATTGGTGCTGGAGAACCAACAGATAAACCACAAGAAGAAATTGTAACTTCAAAAGAAAAGGAGAAACGTTTACTAGTATTGATTACATCAGACCGAGGACTTTGTGGGTCTGTACACACTGCTATTGCAAAGGTTAACTATCGCTAGTTCTTCATCGGAGGTTTTTAAGTGTAAGATTATTTAAATGAGTATATGAATCACTCGAGCGTAAATTTAAGCTTGATAAACTTTGTCTTTGCTTCAATCTGTGTCATATTTAAATCATTCATGTCGGTTCTTGGAGCTTTATTGCAATTTCAGCGCTCATATTGTGATCGCGTTAGGTGAAAAAAGAAAATTTCGATCCAGCATATTTTGCTTTCAGGAAGCGAAACGATTGCTGACAGAAAAGGCATCGGAAGCAGATTATAAATTAGTACTTATTGGTGATAAAGCTAAAGCTTCTATGCAAATTCTTCATGCAAATCATGTGCTATTCTCATGTAATGAAATCGGCCGATTACCGCCAACTTTTGAGGATGCATCAATTATCGCTGCCAAAATTCTTTCATCGGATTTCAAATTTGATAAGGTAACTTGAATGATCCAATTTTTTCTGCACAGAAGCTTTTAGAACTACAAATGCTGAACAACTGCAAGAGTCTCAGTTGTTTCCAGAATTTTCGCAGCACCGAGCGATTCAATTATTATTCAGTAGCTATGATCTGTCGATAGATTCAGAATTCAAAATTCAGTTAATTACTGTCTTTAGATACAAATACATCGAAAGTTTTAGATTTCTTTTCAAAAATGAGAAAAATTTTTTCCGGAACATATGAGAACGATGTATGACTTCAAGATATTCCTGAGAATCCTAATCATACAACTTTCGTTTTTATTCATTATAAGATCGATATCATGCTATAGGAAGAAAATAGCAATATTATTTGGAAAGATTTTTATGTTTACAGGGATTTATACTGTACAATAAATTCAGATCTGTCGTTTCATATAAAACATCTGTAATACCAATGTTCACTTTGGATGCTATTGTGGTTCGTTTTTGAATATGTTTTACGGTTTTCATTTCTTGATTCATTCTGCGAATGATTATAGTTCTATTATTAATGAAATATAAACTTTTGCTTATTTTTCAAGTATATTAATTTTCGAATATGGATAACATTTTGAAAAATATCTTCACCATCTGACGTAAAAAGATTAATGACATTTTCCTACATGTATATTCAAGACTGTTTTAATAATCTTTCAAGGGTTGTATAGGGATTTTGAAAAGATTCAGAAATCTTTTAACAGCTTCTTTTTCTTATGAAAACTACATTATGTAGAAGCAACCAACGATGTCATTGTATGATTCAATCGATGAAAATGTGCTAGTGGATTATGCCAATTTTTCGTTAGCTCAATTGCTATATTATGCTCTAAAAGAATCTGCTGCGTCTGAACAAAGTTCCCGAATGACTGCCATGGATTCAGCAAGCAAGAATGCTGGTATGTTGGAATAAATTTTAGATTTTGCAAAATATGTTCAGGAAAAGTGGGTTAAAACTTACAATTTAACCTTTTCCTTTTCCAGAATTTGAGTACGTTCTTTGATAGTCTTTCATTTTCTCCTTCTTCATCCATAAATTCGAGCCAGGCTTTACTAAATATTATGTAATGGTTATTGTGAAATTGTCATTATATAAAAGGATGATGTTGTTTCCATTTCCAAGTATCAGTTTTCTGTGCAACTATGTTAACTTGTAGCTGTAAATAGGTTTCTTTATATATTATTTTGTGTTATATATATAATTGTATTACATAATTGCGATTAAGAATCAGCAAAAATGAGATATATGGTTCGTCAATCAATAAGGCAAAGTTATACATTCCTACACAAAGCATTTTACAGAAAACTTGAAGTTACTTGAAAACCTATCAAGCTTTATTTTGTTTGATCCATCTAATGCTTTCATACTATATAAACATTATTATCATATAAATGATATTTCGGAAAATTCAATGAAGTGGAAATTATAGGTGAAATGATCGATAAACTGACGATGTCGTTCAATCGAACACGACAATCGGTTATTACACGCGAATTGATCGAAATTATATCTGGAGCTGCATGCGTTTGAAGTTCATATATAAGATTATATTCTAGGATTTAAGCTCGATAATGTTGATTAAGAATTCCAATATGTATGAGCGTGTTTGGATAGAATGCTGTTGTATAAAATTTAATTTGATATAATTATTGGCACTTTTTCTGTGGCATAACCAGCTATTATTTGGATTTTGTAACTCCTGATATTATTATTTATTACTAAACATATGTCGTAATTTTTAAGAAATTTTGGTTCTGATATTGTTAGGAGTAGATCTGGATAGACTAATAAAAAAGCAAAAATGAAATGGGTAATAAAAAAAGCAAAAGTATATTGCAATTAAAAATGTGATTTTTCTATGGAAAGTGATGTTTCAACATTGATTTGACAGTTCCGGCTGAACTTGTTATTTAGAAATCGTTTCAACTACCGGAAAAACTATCAGTTTAATAAACATGATATATAGGTAAAACTAAGGATTATGTCTATTCTTTGATGTGGAACATATCTGGCTAATTAGGAAATTCTTTTTGAAATATATGGCTATTTTGCTTAAAGTTGCTAAGGAAATAACTGTTTTGCAAGAATTTTTTTTTTCTTTAAAGAAGCTTAGATCAATATAAAACATCGTTTTCGATTTTGGCTGGACTATACATGAATTTGTATTGCCATTAACAAGTGTAGGACATGGAGGAAACAAATAATAATCAGACTGGTTTCGATCCAAGCCATGTGACACAAATGGAAGAGGCGGCGAATATACTCATGGTTTGTTCTCAATTTTCGAATTAATCATCAACTAAAGGGAAGAAGACGGTTCAATCTCTCAATCATTTGGAGAGCGTTGCTTAATGGTAAAGTAACGGTTGAAACTGAAAGTCTATCAAATTCAGATGGTCCTGAAGTAGCTGTCTGCTTTATTAAATTTAACTGAACTACATGTAGATTCTGTTTGATATCATTGGATTTCAAATTAAAATTTCATGAAGATTGTACATTATAATGCTAGATTTAATTCGAAACTTTCGTCATCTTCTTGGTTTAATAAAACAATAGATATTTAAAAAAGTATTTGAAAATTAGAAATTTTCAGTCACCAAATGTTTCGCATGATGCTCGAAAAGCTGCTGAAGAATTCTTCCTCAATATTCGTAATGAGAAATTTTCTCCAGAATACTGTCGTCTAATTATTGGTTAATATTTCCCAACTTCATTTAATTCCGACTTTTCATTACAATTTTGTTTCATTTGCAGCTGTTGGATGTTCTTTAGTTTTCTCTCTATAAGATTTAAGGATTTGCATTTGCTCAAGTCCTTTATTATTCCAAAAAATCATGTTTATTTGTTTTTAACTTGTAATATAGTTTCATGAACTTTCATGAAGTTTTTGAACTGAATTATCATTATTTTCAGAAGCAACATCCAATGAATTTGTTGTTTTTGAAATGGTACAACTTATAGTTATGAATCTTTTCAAACAGTGGTCCATATTGGAACCACAAATTTTTCGGCAATGCTTCGAATATCTTCTAGAAAATGCTATCAAAAAATTTCGGTAAAATTTTTTTAAAAATTAACTAAGCAAAGTGGTACTTTGTACTTTCGTTGCTATGTTTTCAATTCAATGAACTAAAATTTTCAAAAATTACTTAGTACTTCAAATTATTATTTATACTCAGTTAACGTAATAAACATTATTTAAATATCTATTTCTTCATGGAATAAAACTTCATTGTCAATAGGGTGTCAAAGTTGATTCGAACCGAAATGTTACGAGCATGTGCAAAGTTGCTAAAACGATCCATTTTTGATGGTAGAGCTTGTGATGCAAATACACTGGATCAGACTGTTCATTACCTGTTGACTAATGAAGATCTACAACTTGTAAATATGTTTGTTCTTTTAATTTAAGGACTCACTGTTTATGATATTTGGATATACTTACGAATAAATATTCTCTACTTTTCATACATCACTGACCTATTCAGTGACATTGGTTTTTTTTCTACAAATTCAGTTCAAATTGAATGTATTATAATATGTTTGGGAAGTTTGACACAATTCATTAATTTCTATTTTTCCAGCAAGCGATAGCATGTGAGTTCATCGAAGCAATTGCCAGTGAATTTGCAACATCATGGAGGACATCTAATCTCGGCATCAGTTTTGATTTTCATCTAAGAGCTAGGCGTTCATTTGAGGTATTATTTCCCTTTATTTATTTGCGTCAAAAAAAATTTTTTTCAAATACAATTTTTTTTTCAAATTTTTTCAAGTTAGATTTTGGAATTTTCTGATTTTGTTAAGGTTACCAAGATTTCGACTTTTTTTTTATTTTTTATTGAATTATAATATAAATGTTCGGAAACGGGAAATTTTTCCTATATCTAGTCTATTTACTATGTATATATTCACGTGTCTTTACTAGCTGGGCCCGGCCACATAGAGCGTAGCATCCAACTAGTCTATGGGGACCGGCCACGCTTCACGTGTCCAACTCCAGCTAGTCTATATGAATAAAAATGTCAACGTTCGTTTGTTCAAAATCTTAAACCTCCGAAAGTTCTTAAACACGCGCCTTATCCATATTAATTCAAAATCTTAGATATCGGAAAGTCCTTACCTATTGCTTTGAAATTTTGACACAACGTTGCATTCGAATAAGCGAAGTTTTTATACACGCTTGCCATAGGTCAGTCTAGTTAAGTGGAAAAAAAGAATAAAGAAAGCGCATGTTTCTAGTGTTAGGGAAAAAAGCTGATACTTTGCAATGTGATTTGTTTGGATTGGAGATTGATTCTTGCTATTATGATTCGGCTGAGTCAGCAAGAGGTATGAGGAGGTTTTTTGTGTCTTGTGTAACAGAGATGAATGCTTTTGAGAAAGGTTTCATTGATTGGTGAAGAATTGTTTCTTCGTAACAAACAGTTATTAGAGAATATCCAGGCAAATTAATCACTGGGTTATTCTTTACTTTGTCGATAATTGAGAATATATTTCAAGTGAATTGTCCGATTATTGCTACTGTAGTGTCGCTTTGAACTGTCGAACTGGAACCCTTGGAACTCTGGATTGTTGCTGTTGCTGTTGCGGCGTCCATCTTTGTCGTTTATCTGTGAATTGGAGCGTTTTGATGGTAAACATGTTTGTCGTCACTTTGAAACTATTTCGCGCCACTTCACTTTTAGTATTTCTTGATCAGCGTCAAATGCGATTCCATGTTCAGCAGTCACGCAATTGTAATCGCTTTGTATTCAGGTACAATCCAGCTGATGATTATAGTTTGAGCCCGCATATTCTCATCGGCACGATGACTGAAGTATGTCCTTATTGCAAGGCTCTGAAATTCAGTGGAGAAACGAAAAGAATGGTCGCGCCACGGAAAAAATAAACTACCTCAACTTGAAGAATCAGCAGAGCCATTAGAAACTTTGCTTGTTGGATACACCGCCGAATCAAAGCGTTTCCTATTTAAAATCAGAAAACACAACTTGTACTTCCAAATGACATTGTTCAGCGCAGAAATCGTAGTAGCATAATTCATGCCAACTTTCAAAGTAAAAGGACAAATTTATCATAAAGTTGGCTCCCTGCTTCCGTTGCCAGTTGGTCAGCATAAATCCCTACAATGTAACAATAATGAATTGAATGCATGCTGCGAATTCATGCCGACATAGAAAGATCCGTCGTTTCCCAAATCGCAACAGCTTCACGAAAAAAAATTTAGTGCATTTGTTCAAAACAGCAATTGACATGATGCCATCTGATACACACAAGATTGTTATTCATGCTGACAAAACGTCTGCTGGAGAACACATGCGAAGATTTAATGCTCCAACCATAGACGAAGAATCTAGAGATATTGTTCTTCACCGGAGAAACAATTATTGACAAAAAATTGCAGAAACTCATCGATGCTCTTCAATATCCAACCGATTTTTGAGATGTTGCCGATGGATATCACTTCAACATTAAGATGATAAATCCAATCAGTAGCGAAGAAACAAATAATAAGAAATGCAGCACAATGAACTGTTATTCATAACGATTAATGATTCGGACGAATGAAGACAATCACGTTTTGAAATTCCGTCACTTGTTTCACCAATATATCGTAGATATGTATGCAAAAATCGAAATAGAACGTTTGATATTCATCCGTTTGAATCATACCAAGCTTCGCTCTGAAGAATACATTTATTTGCAAGATGCAGTTGTAAATGACGGTAATATAACTAAGATTTTTCCATCGTCTATGCAGACAGTCCATGTCACATACATGAACACGCTCAAGATTCAATTACATATGTTCGCCAAACTGCGGGCATCCAGACTTATTCATTACATTCACATGCAGTCCAGTTTGGGACTATATACAAAATCTCTTACTTCCTGGAAAATCGCCGATGGATAGGCATGACATCACAGTGATTCTGGCAGCAATTCGATTCCAAAATGATATAGCCTTATCTCTTGCATCATCCAAATTATAGCATTGCTAGGTGGACGAACTGCTCATTCCGCTTTGAAATTGCCAGTGAGCATGCAATTCATTGAAACTCCTAATGCAACATTTCTAAAATATATCGAGCATGGGAAAAGTATTACAAAATGCAAACTTATTGTTTGGGATGAATGTACAATGACGCACAAAAAATCGGTGTGGCTCCTGATCGATCATTGCGAGATTTGCGTGGAAATATCAGACTATTTGTGAACGCATCAATATTATTTGCAAGAGATTTCAGACAAATATTACCTGTAATTCTCAATCGACATCAATGGAAAAATAAATGCTTGCCTGAAATACTTTACTTTTGCGGCGACACGTAAAAACGTTAAAATTAACTATAGTATGCGCGTCCAGCTGCAAAACGATCGATAAATTGGGACCTTCTCAATCAAATGCTGGAAATTGGGAACGGAGAGCTGCCGTTGATCTGGCCTCACGATGAATGTCATTGCCTCATAACTCCTGCAATTTAGTAACTTCAAAAGAAGAATTGGTTGAAAAAGTATTTCCGGATATTCAAACCAATTATAAGGATCACGATTGGCTGGCTGAACGAACTATTCTTGCGGCCAAGAGCAAAGAGGAACTTCACAGTATTATTCAGTCACATGGAGTCCGTCGATGCTGTTGTGGAAGCATGAAGTGGTTAATTATCCAACAGAATATTTGAATTCACTCGATTTGCGAGGAATGTTACTGCCGTATTGCAATTGAAAACCAGTGTAGCAATTATCATAACCAGCCAAAACTTTCTAAAGGCACGTGGCTTGCAGTAAAAAAATTAATGAGCGATGTCGTAGAGGCAACGATCTTGACAGGACCTTTCAAAGATGAAGATGTCCGTATTCCTCGCATTCCTATGATTCGAATGGATATGCCATTTCAAATTAAGAGATTGCAATTCCGAATTCGATTGGCGTTTGCATGCACCATCAAGAAAGCTCAGAGTCAGTCTGTGGAATTGTGCGGTTTAAATCTAGAGACCGATTGCTTTTCACATGGTTATATGTTGTGTGTTCTAAAATCGGCAAACCAGAAAATCTCTATATTTACACAGAATAACAAAAAATATTGTATATCCATAAGTGTGAACGAAAAACATTCCATTTCATTATCATGATTCGACATTTGTTCGAAGCAAATACATTCGCCACCAATCAAAAAATAAACGAATTATTCCCTCCAAAGCAAAAAACAAACGAAAAGCTTAAATTATCAAGCCTTATTTATTTAGAAACACGCACCTATTCGAATGCAATAGAATAAAATTTCGAATCAATCGATAAAGAACTTGAAACGTTGGAGGACGTAGCCGCAGTTAATGCAGAAAATAGGCATGGTGAATAAATTCAGTCCGCTAATGATGGCTTAGGGCTGGGCGGAATCAAAAAATTCAGCCCCTTCACTTTTAGTTATCACGGACGTAGCATGTGAAAAAAGCATGTCTATATAAAAATGATAATCTGTTCAAATGCAAGATTATGTCAAAATTTGAAAACAATCGGTGGGAAATTCCGTCCTGGTTAGCAGGGAGCATCTACATTTTCATTGATATACATAGATAGATTGTAGCAGAGCACTGCAAAAAAGAGGACTAATATTAATTAAAACGTTTAGAGCTATAAAAAATAGAACAAAGAATATGAAATAAAAAAGCTTGATAAAGAATAAAAATAAGAATATGAATAAAAAGAGACAAGATTGCACCTGTACTTCCCAAAGTATGATTAGGAGAAAAAAAATGAAAATTGTGGGCATAAGGTTCCTGAATTGACATAAGTATTAATTAATATCATTAATTTTATTTCTCTACCTTATTAATTCATAAATTATTAAACTATAAGCATTAAATGCTTCAGAATGGAGGTCTGCAACGACTCTTCGAGAAATGTATACGTACTTTTTCCGAACTTCTCTTCAATACCGATCTCTCGTTGCCGTTTTATGTACGTATTTCAGTTTTTTAAAATTATTTCTTTTAAAATATGGATATAGCAACCAACAAGAATAATTCAGGTTATTTTTGTTCCCTCTCCTTGACTACAAGAGGAAATATCGAGAGAATAACCATGAATGCTTTACTAACTTTTGAAAAGTAGTGAAAACAATCATCTCTAGACTAGATTAGAAGTTTGGTATCTCAATGATTTTTACAGTTTATGCTTAGATGGGGCGAATTTTATTGGTTTTTGAGAGTTGAATTTGCCAAAAATTTCTTGATTTTTTCATGCTTGCAAAAATCTTTATCGTCGTTATTTCTTATTAGTCCATGTGAATAAGCCGACAAATCAGAAGATCTCAAATTTTGATTGTTCTGCTAGATATTTGTGACCTTTAAGAGTTGAGTGTTACATAAGACTCTTTTGCCTTGAGACAAGAAAAAAATATCCTTATTTGAAAAATCATTCTTATGATTTTTGTTTAAATCTGTTCAGGTGAGCATATGTGAAAATTTTCTTCGGGTAGCCGATTTAGTTCTTTCTTGGAATTTCGAGATTCATCGTTTTCCGGTCCGAATCACTTTTGCCAATGAAGGAGCACCCGCTGCAGCATTGCGTCCACCCGAATCATGGAAAGCAATTTTTCAAACGGACGAATTTTTGCGTCTTTTCTTTGAAGTTATTATATAATATATTACATGGATAATAATATATTATATTGCATTTAATACTGTATATTTATAAAGCGGTAATAAATACCAAGTTTTCAGATAATTGAAAAAGTTTGCCAAATAATATTTCTACGAATATATTTATAATTTTATTGTGCTAAAAATTCCACAGTTATTACTTCAAAAATAAATTCAGTAGAGGGGCCGTTTGATTGCAGTGAACAATTTTTCAGTTACACAAGCGAGTCCGGCATAGTGAAATGCTTTCTATACATTCAATGAATTGCCTTATTCAGTTATCTTCATTGATGGGACCTGTTCTGACTGATAGTAAATCAGTTGTTGGCCAGAAATTATCTACATCCAGTACTTCAAACTTTGTTAGTGCTCATGATCGATATGTGTCAAATTTTATCGGTGGTTTTATAGACATTTTTGAGAGGTAATTTTTGCTCAGAGTAAAGTTTTTTTTCATTTAAATACATTTTTTTTAATAAATTTAAGCTTAAGTGTACATAGATTAGGATAAAATAAGCAAATTATCATTACTTGTCATCTTTTACTGAAAAATATTATTTCAAGCGTTGCAAGAAATAGGCAAGCTTTATTCGCTCTCACCAGTCATTATTTGATTTACCAACTAGTTGTTAAGTGACACCAAAATTGAATTTCTTTTTTGTCTCTTTCATATACCTATTCTAAATCAGACAACATAAGAAAGATTGGAAATGGATGAGAATAGTTGATACATATTACAAAATCTCTTTTTTTTTTCTCTCTCTCTCTCTTTCTATACATATAGTCGGTTTCCATGTTTGAATAAAATATCCAGCTTTAAAAGGATTTTAATTTTCAGCGGCCCATTAGAAGGAGAAATACTTGGATTTTGCATAATTGTACATAAATTACTGACGTATCATCAAATTCTTTCGTTTCCCCGAGCTAAAATGTCATTTGTAACATTTGTGTCCATTATTGTACAATGTGCTGAACATCTGACTCCGATTGCTATGCAGAAAGCTTTGGTGAGATGCTTTGATTATTCGACTATAAAATTTGAAAAACTTCATACCAATTTTCATTTTTTAACTTTTCATGTTATATCTGAGATTTAATAAAAAATGCTACAAAAAAATGAAAGCCTTTTATTTTGAAACAAATCCTTAAATTTTAATTTTAAAATCTGATAAAATCAAACAAATTGAAAATTCTTAAATTTGTTTGATTGATTTTTTTAATTTTGAAGAAATTTTTATTCAGGTGCGTCGATTAAGTTTTTGCTCGATTAAATATTTCATTATTAGTCACAGCTTATCATTTTAATTACTCAATTACTAATCATTTACTCATAATCGATATAGCCAAATAGTCTGACCAAATAACTCACAATAATTTATTTTTCAAGGAAGAAGACGATTGCATCTATATTGAGAGTTTACGAAACTTATATAATGGTTGGTGGGTGATGCTTCGGAACAGCGATATTATCGGAAATACTTCCTGTTCTGTTAATTTTGAAGATTCAACGTTAAAGATCATTTCGGCATTTATGAGAACCGTTTTATCGGAACCATATGGTTGCCGCGTAAAGGTAGTAGATTATTTGCAATTTCCCGTTTTGCATTTTCTATTTTATGTCTTCCACTGTCCATGTTCATTTGAACTATTTAAAATAGATAATGTTGAATGGGTCCAATTCGATATCGAAATCAGTAAGCATTTGATGATGAATTATATGTTGGTCTAAAACTGCGAAATATTTCACGTTTCATCACATTTCAACATAATTTTAATTTCTTTTAAAGTTGCATTGACAAGGAAAGTGCTGAAAAAATGAACTACTATTGAAAATGAAGTGAGCAGTTGTTCAGATCAAATAGATTTCAATTTAATTGCTTTCTAGGTTCCAGTACAAGAATGTGATGAAGAAATTGATGATGATCGTGAAATATTCAACGAATTGTTAAATGATATTGGACGCTTTTTTGCCTTTTATTGTGCTCAAATGTTACCGCGTATGTTTACGTAAGTTGATTTGTTTTCTTTTTTAAAATTCAGTTAAAATTTGTTTGTCTTTTCCAAATTATTGTTTTTTGCAGCGTTCTTTTAGACAAGGTGAAGCAGTTTTTATCTTTTATGGAAAGAGGTGTAAATGATGAAGCATTGAACACATGGCGAGAAGATATGCATTGGACTCTACTGCTAATTGGTGAGCTTATCTTGGTCTTGGCTTAAAACTTTTTCATCGACTATCGAAATAAAGTTTTTTTTTTTTTTTTTTTTGTGGAAATTATAAGGCTTTTATAAATTAAGGAGGACATTCCATCAGATTATATTAAAAGTGCATTTTAGCAGGTGATGAGATGAATCTTATAACTAAATTCAGTGTCTGTTATTACGCACTTTTCTTTTAATTAATTGACATAAAGAAGCCTAAAATTACATATTTTTTTTCTTTCCTTTAATTTATTGAATGAAGACTTGTCTTTACAGTAATCATTTAGAGAAATAAAAGTTAAATATGTTTGAAGATTTTTGCAGGCTTTATGTTAACATCGAGTGATGACGATGGTAGCTCGCATTTGCAAAATGATCTCGTAGATTATTTTGAACGCGTATCATATGATGAAATTATAGATATTGATTCTTCTGTGCCGTATATTAAAGCTTGTATTGATTCACCAAATACAATTACCAATCCAACACGAGTAGATCCTCTAATAAAGTAAGTATTAATTTACGTAAATATTAATAAGTATTAGCTACCAAAATTCAAGATATTATCTTCCAGAAATTTCACAGAAGCAGAATGCTATAATTGCTATTATTTCATACTAGCTGGAACCAAACACGCAAGTGTGGGCGGGTCCAGCTAGTCTATGTAAATAAAAATGTCAATATTTGTTTGTTCAAAATCTTAATGTTCGAAAGTTCTTAAACGCGCACCTTATCTACATTAGTTCAAAATCTTAGATGTCGGAAAGTTCTTATTTATTGCTTTGAAAATTTGACACAACGTTGCATTCGAATACGCGCAAGTTTTTATATACATGCGTTGCTGTAGCTCAGTCTGGAAATGGAAAAAAGAAAAGAGAAGATGCATGTTTCTAGTGTTGGAAAAAAAACTGATGGTTTTTAATTTCATTTATAGTTTGATTGGAAAGAGACTGATTCTTGCTGTAGTGATTAGGCTAGGTCAGCAGTAAGTGTGAAGGGGTTTTTGTGTCTTGTGTGACAGAGATGAATGCTGTTGAAAAGGTTTTATTGATTGATGAAAAGTGATTCTTTGTAACAAACATTATCAGAGAATATCCAGGCAAATTGATCACTGGGTTATTCTTTTGACAGAGAAGAAGATTATTTAAGTGAATTGTCGGATTTTTGCTACTATTGTGTCGCTTTGAACTGTCAAACTGGAACTCTTGGAACACCGAACTATTGCTGTTGCTGCGTCGATCTTTGTCGTTTATCTGTGAATTGGAGCGTTTTGATGGTAGACATGTCGTCCCTTTGAAACTATGTCGCCCATTTGACCTTTAGTATTTCTTGTTTGCAATTATTGTCATGGCGTTATTTAACATGTATCGGTTTTCGTCCACATCTAATATGTTTAATTTCACAATACTTGTAGGTATACGATATTTTTTGTTGTTCCATTGTATGTATAGATATAGAGATTGTCTGGTTTGCCGACTCCAGAACACGCAACATATGATTGTCCATGTGAGAAGATCAGTCTCTAAATCTAAACCGCACAATTCGAAAAATTGACCGTGAGATTTGTTGATGGTGAATACAAACGCCAATCGATTTGGGAATTGCAAACTTTTAAACGACATATCCGAAATGGCATATCCGTTGGAATCATAGAAATGCAAGGAATTGACATTTTTATCTTTGAAAGGTCCTGTCAAGAATGTTGCCTCTACGACATTGCTCATTAATTTTTTTACTGCAAGCAGCGTGCCATCGTAAAGTTTTGGCTGACTGATATTTCGCACGTCGATTTTCAATTGCAGTACGTACAGTTGCAATCCTGGAGAATTCAAAAATTCTGTTGGATAAATTAACCGCTATCTGCTTACAGAACAGTATCGACGGACTTCTATGTGACTGTCTCGCTTTGAATATTAGACTGAATAATATTGTGAAGTTCATCGAATGCCTTTGCTCTTAGTGGCAAGAATAGTTCGTTCATCAGCCAATCGTGATTCTTATAATTGTTTTGAATATCGGGAAATACCTTTTCAACCAACTCTTCTTTTGATGTTACTAAATTGCAGGAATTATGAGGTAATGAAATTCATCCTGAGGCCAGATCAGCGGCAGCTTTCCGTTCCCAATTTCCACCATTTGATATGAGAAGATCCCAATTGATCGGTCTTTTTATAGTTGGACGCACATACTGTAGTTAATTTTAATGTTTTTACGTGTCACCACAAGGTAAAGTATTTCAGGCAAGTATTTATTTTTCCATGGATGTCGATTGAGAGTTACGGGCAATATTTATCTGGAATCTCTTGCAAGTAAAATTGATGCGTTTCCAAATGTCTGATATTTTCACTCAAATCTTGCAATGGTCGATCAAGAGATCGATTTTTGCATGTCATTGTACATTCACCTCGAACAATAAGTTTGCATTTTGCAATACTTTTCCCACGCCGGATGTTTTGGAAATGTTGAATATGGGAGTTTCGATGCATTGCATGCTCAATGGCAATTGCAAAGCGGAATGAGCAGTTCTTTCACCTGGTAACAATATTGCTGTCCAGACGAGCAAAGAATAAGGCTATGTCATTTGTTGCCAGAATCAATCTAATTGGGAACGTTTTACCAGTTCCTCCTCGCGTATCTAAAGAGAAGATTTCTCCAACTCCCTTACTGACAGTTTGCATTGTTTGATCGTAAATATCTTTTTGTTCAAATGTTAGCTTAGGAATATGATTGCACATATGACAAAAGATCAGTGGTGTTGTAATTTTGTTTGCGACGCAATTCTACATCGAACGAAATAGCAGCAGATCGATTCGGTGATGGCATTTTCAATTGACTGAGAACTTTGTTCGCAATTTGTAAGCACAAGTCTTCAATCATTATCACGCTTTGTTGTAGATTTCAAACGAATCATTTGAACGAAAAAATTATGTATGGTATTGAAAGCGTAAATGTTCGTTGTTTCAAGTTTTAAATCTCCGAAAGTTTGTATCTATTGCTTTGATCTGAGCGTTGCATAATGAAGGCTAAGTCTTTTTTGCAGAAAGTGTGGTGAATAGATTCAGTCCGCTCCCTTAATTTTATTTGTCACAGATTTGACAGGTAAAAAATAAGTAGATATATTTATACAAAAACTACGTGCCTACTCGAATATAACTTTGTGTCTAAATTTCAAATCAATGGGTAAAAACTTGAAAAATGCCAAAATGAACATTGAACATTTAAGATAAAAAGACAATCCAAGACACGACCTAATATTAGAATATTAATCTAATCTTAGAAAAGATAAACCATAAATTGCTTGAAGGAAACATTTCATAATACACTACCATACTCGACATTTCTGCGACGCAACTATATCTCTTACAAATTAAAAATAAACGAGGAGTTTAAATTACGTTCTGCTCCAAAATCCGAACTTTTTGGATCCTTTCGGGGCTTTTCCTCCTTTCCAGATCTCCAGTATGTCGCTTTATGATTAGTTGATCTCATTTTGTTTATCTGTTAATCGGAGCGTTTTAGCGGGAAACTTGTTTTCCATTTAGTTGTTAATCGGAGCGTTTTGAGGAAAACATGTTTATTCTTACGGAAATATAATAAGAAAAAAAAAAAAATGGAAGCACGCACCTATATAAATGCAACGTTGTTCAAAATTTCAAATTAAGGGGTGAAAATTTGAAATATTGTGTCAAAATGAACAACGAAATTTACGACAAAGAGGCAATTTGAGACACGACTTAAAATTAGAAGTCAACAAGGTGATCCATAATTTGCTTGAAAATATTTCGAAACTATTTCATCATACACTATCATGATCTCACATTTCGCGACGCAACACACAAATCAGAAAATGAACAAACTATGTTTCTCAAAAAGCAAAAAAAAAAAAAAAAAAAAACAAGCGAAAAAGCTTAATGTGCCTATCTACTTAAAAACACGCTCCTATTGAATTCAACATTGTATGAAAATTTCAAATCAACCGGTGAAGAATTTAAAACGTTGCAAGGAAAAACTGCAGTCAGTGCAGAAAGTAGGCGTGGTGAAACATTTTATTTATATAGATTAATAGATTTATTGATTAATCTGTTTACAGGATGACTTGAAAAATAATTATATGTCTGTGAGATTAAAAAGTTTGAAACTGTTAAATGTTATGATCTTTGAATTAATACTGATGACAAATCTCATTTTCTTTAGAAATCTTCGAAATCTTCGCTAAATTGTTCAGTTACACTAATAACACTGAAATTGTAGTTGCTTTCAGAATAGTAGGTGCTGTCTTAGCTTGGTGTTCAATCGAACATAAACTATTGGTAGATCGTGGTGCAGAAGCAGTAAGTCCAGAACTAGTACGTTCATCAATATGGTGTGCAGGACGATTAATATGCTCTTTTGGTTTTCACGTTTTACATCATGAGGACAATAAGCGTTTGGCAGTCGTAATACAAAGTGTTTTGCAAACTATGGTCGATTTTACCGTGCAAAAATCTTTTGGTATATTGAACAATCTGTCAGGGGAACGCAAGTTTGTTTTCATTTCTCTTTTCTTTTTTTTTGCTTTTATTAAGACCAATCAGCTATCACAGTATCAGAATAGTACCGCTTGGTATTTTCGACATGGCGTATTTTCATAAATTTCAAGAAAACTGAGGGGATATTTAATTTAGTTTCCCTTCAACCTCAAGCTCGGAGTCAAACATTCATAGCTTAATGAAAAATAACGAAAATATTGTCCTATTTCGTCGCTATTACCATAAATTAACCGCGCAAATAATACCATGAGTTTATGTTGTTGTTGAAGCTTACATAATGTTAAATGATTTTTTCTTACGCATGCTCTGTTGAAGCTTACATAATGTTAAATGATTTTTTCTTACGCATTTTTTAATTAATTATAGGTTGTGTAAGGATGCTGTGGAAGTATTTGTTGGTTTGGTACATGCTGATTGTAATGAAGTAGCAAAAAGTCCTTTCCTTTTTCCCTGTCTTTCAACGATACAAATCGAACGATTACCAGATCGTCACTCCTTTATCAAAGTATTAATGCAAATCGGTGCCATGATTAATGATGAAAATGTAAAGAAAATTTTGTATGAAATGGTTAGTTTAAAAATTATTCTATTGTGCTGTATTTTTTATAGAATATGAATTATTTGACTAAATTTACAAATGCAACAGCATTTATTCCATTATATGCAAATATGTGTATTCCTTTATTTTTTAATTCATTAATTAAATTTTGATCTCCACATTATCAGTCCTTAGCATTCACTTTATTTTTGCAGTGTGATAATGAAAAGTTTTGATAATGTTATATGAGATGAGATTATATGGAACTAGGATTTCAAATTGCTAACTTAGATTAACATCAGTTTTCTTGATTTTCATTGGTAACTTAATCTTACATATTATGTATTCATTGCTGGTTGATCCTACATTAATTTTTTAAAGTCAAATTAATCATTTTTATTTGAATTTGGCTTGAGTTCCAAAAATTATTTAAAACTGTGTAAGTTGAATGCAAAGATTTTAGTAATAATTTTTAAATATTCGAAAATTTATTTTGCTTTTTCAATAGAAGGACGAATTAAATTTAAAACTGATCGAATGAAATTCTTGAAATCTAATTATTCAAAGTAATCGTTTTGTTTCAATTGCTTTTCATGATTGTATTTTAGGTTTTGCAACCACTTCGTGAAAGATTCATATTGCTATATAAGGAACAAGCAAGCTTAGAAACTGATATCATTGATTTAATGGATTGTTTTGGTGGCATAGCTGAAGCAGCTTGTAATTACAACACACATTTCCTATTTGGTATATTTCAGATTTAAATTTGTGCTTTTGCATATATTTAGTAAATCCTTCGGGAATTCGAAAGATAAAAAAACAAAATTTGGTTGCAATAGTCCTGAAATGCTTGTTTTCCAGAATATTTATCACCAATTCTGACATGTTCAATTGGTTTATTGTTGTCACACAAAGAATCTCAGCTTATTACCAATGCAGTTTTAAATCTATTCAGTGATGTCACAAGGCGTATGGGTATCTATAGTGAAGATCGTAATGATATGATTTTCCTTTATGAGGTGTAGTTGTGAATTTTCATCAATCAGTGCAGAAAATCTTCTGATAATAATTGAAACTGTTACCAGTTGCATATTGACTTTCCGAAAGGGACTTATGATTGACTGATAGATTATTTCGTTTGATCTAATTAGTTAATTAAACTTTCATCGGATCGAACTGTAAAATTTCAACGAGCCATTACGCCGCAGATTTTCTTGATTTCCTTAAAATATCTGAATCATATTTATTCTGGAACTTCTTTTATAATTACTGTTATTTCATGAGCTTTTTGAGGATTTTGAAGTATACAGAAATTTTTTTTGTAGGCATTGTTAGAACTCGTTAGAGTCTATCGAGAGGGACAGTTTACACGGTACAAAGTGATTGATGTTGACGTTGAAGAGAAAGCATCTGATCTGATCATACTATTGGATATTCTTGCCAATGTTTTGAATAAAGAAATCTTATCGTTCGTTCCTTCATCTTCATCTGGTTCATTCTTTTTCTTTTTGTTATTTTTAAATTCAGGAAAAAAAATTTCACTTTTTCTTTGGTTTCTACTTTGTTATTAGCACTAGTCGTTAGCTTCTTTGAAGTCCGAGGTTAATTTTAATATTGAAAGAAGTTTCATCTTTAATAGAACTGCTTTTCAACTTAATTCATTCTTTGATTTAGTTAAACTATGATTTAAAAAAATGGGTGTCTAAATAATTTCTGTTTGCAATCCTTTATTGCCGTTTCGGTAATTCAGATACAACAGAATTTGCAAAAAGCGGTTCTCGCGTTGCATTAATTGCTTTGGAGATGTTATTACCTATTATGGAGGATGATCTGCTCAAATTGCCTTTACTATGCCGGAAGTAAAATTTTGTTTAAGTTTAAAGTCATTCTCCAGCTATGACAGTTTCATAAAAATTTAATCGCAGTTATGATAATTAAAGGTTGTAACACTAATTTTGAAAGTTTTGATCTAGCATTAATTTCAGATTTTATCGTTTTATTTTATATTTTACTGAAATGACGCCACAATCTCTTGAAATTTTACCGGAAACATTGTTTATATCAATTATTGCGTGTCTTCGGCATGGTTTAAAATCAGCTTTCGGACAAGAGGTAACAAAAAGAATCTTTTTTTTTTTTTCTCCAAGCAGAAGAGTTATGGATTTTATTCCGAAAAAATAAATAGTACTAATGCAGATTGAATTTTTATATCCTTCCTTAAAAGGCAAAACTTACAAATATTTTATGCATTCACTCACTAGGTTAATCTGCCTTATTTAAAAATAAAAAGAACGTACAAAATGGTCATAATTATTCCGTTCCTCGTTTTGTTATTATTCAAGTTTCATTTTAACTCTTTAATTTTACTCTGCTAATTTGTTTTTTAATTTTGCTGCCACATTTCTGTAATATATGAATTTCAGATTTCGTTGATTTCTGCTGAAACAGTAACCGAAATAGCCTCATATTTTGCGCGACAAACACCAAAGAATGAAACAGCAATTGCACATCTTGCTGTCCTTCTTGAAGTGAGTTTTGTATTGATTTGCATATATTTTGCAAAAAGAGATATTTTTCTGTTTATTACGTTATGTCCTGTAAAGTATTTATATCAGATGGTTATAGATTCGAATTAATTTCATTTTTTTTTCTTTTATCAGATATTAGATTTCTGAACTTAGCCAGTTTTTTTCCCATGCAAATTATTTCTTTTTATGTTATTTATTCCCATAGAAATTCATGAGTAACTTTATTCGAAGTGAATTTTCATCGCATTATCTTGGATTTTGTTTAAATGCTAACTTTTATCGGACACAGTTAGTTTAGAGTCCCAATCCGATATTTTTTGTGCTCTGTTTCCTAAAAAACCAATAGAGTGATGCTTATTTTTTCAAGATACCACTCAGCAAAATAGAAATTCATTTATCATATATTGCTTTCTTTTTACGTCTTACTCATCCGTTGAATAAATATTGGAAATTAATTTAACTTTTAGCCAACATTTGGAATGTGTCTAAATTGTTCTTGGCAAGTAGATTTGCAAAGTGCTTCCGTGACAGCTCTATTCTCCTTGATATGTTGCAGTCAGGTATGTGTTATTATTATTTTTTTTTCAGGAAAATTTCTTTTTTCTTTTTGCTTTCCAGAAATTTGCAGAAACTGTGATCCAAGAAATTCAATAATATTTTATCATTTAATATAAAAATATGAAGTGCGGAATGAAAGATATTTTGATCAAGCACTTAATTGCTGATGTTGCTAATCCGTCTGATTTTTTGAAAAAAATCTTTGTCACCAACTTTCTAAATGTTATCACATTAATATTTGGTATTCATCATTCTCTTCTAACTTGCTCTAATCTGTATTCTTTGCTTGCCACGAGATTTTAATAGTCTAATGCTTTCAATGTCTTATAGTACAAGATTACTTCTTATTTAGTAATTCTTAAATAAAAAATTACTGCGATTTGTATCTTAATTTTAATCAAGAAGATAACATTGACCTTATATATACCATTAAATTCTTAAATTTTAGGTTGCTTTTGAAGAATACATCAAACAGCTGCTTTCACGTAACGAAAATCGTCCTTATCAGACGGCTCTGCAGTCAGCTTTTCAGGCTTTATTACCACCGAATTTAGAGTTTCATTTAGGCCGACGTGAAAAGCGTGATTTTCGTGATCGTTTTGAGCAATTCCTGAACCAGGCACAGGGTTTGCTTGTTGTTGAATAAAATTGATGAATAAATACTCAAAATTTTGTTAATTTTCTGAAAATTAACTTTCATGAGATGGGTGCTGCGTAGAAATTAGTTGTAGCAATTTTATCATGTATAGATTTCGATTCTCTCCTTATAACTTCTGTACTGGGTTACCTGCCTGTTATCTGGGTGTCAAAAAAGAACAAGAAGAAACTTTCAGTGTCTGAAAATATGATTTTGATTTTTTCTAGGAATTATATTAAATGAATGATATTGGGTACATTTATGCTGTATAAAATGAAAGATAAAATCGAAAATTAATCGTTTTACTGATAACAATAAAAACTGAAAACGAGCAGTTTAAAAGGAAAAAGATTTTCAACTTATTCGCGTAAACACTTGATAAATTGTTTGGATAATTGCAGTTTTTAGAAGCAAACATTATGTGTTTATAAGCAAACATTAGGTAGCTTAGATGAAGAGAAACAAACAACTTGCTACATGCATAAAATGGTCCTTTGATATTCAATTTTTGCAGTGTCACCTATAAACTAGTCTTGCATATACGATAAATCCTCACAGGATATTTATGGAAGTTGATTTATTGAGTTAATACATATGCAACAACATTTCTGCCAATTAACACATATAATGAAGAATTAATGTCATCTGGGAATTATATTCTGAGAACTGAAGCAATTTTACAACTAGTTTTCCTTCATGAAGCCTTTTGACAAATCATTGCAAGTAAAAATTTAATAGAATAAAGTGAAACAATTGGAATTGAAATGCCTTCATAGAACACTGCATTATCTGCAGAATAGAAACGCTTAAAGAGCAACACAAATGCCTAATCGTTTCCAAGCAAATTAAGCAAGAAAAAAAAAAAGTAAAAATAAGGCGGAAATTTGAACTATTACTAATATTGGCAATTATTAAATTATTACTAATATTGGCAATGACAGAAAGAAAGAAATAAATCATTGAATGTAAATGATTTAATAATAAACATCACACTTATTTACTGGCAAGGAAGTGAAGAATATCGGTCGGCCTTGCTTCTGTTATGTTTCATGAGGATTTTTAAATTTCTTTCCAGTTATCCTAAGTTCAAAGAAAACAATTTCAAAAAGCAAATGACATTTCCATTGTCAGTTTAGAGAGTACTCCACGCAATTCTAAAGCATTTCAATTGAATAAATTAGAGGAAAGATTTCGATAGTGTTTTCTCAGAATGATCATTGGTTTGTAGATTTAATTATTTTCTGTCTCATTTTTGGTTATTAATTTTAGTCCATTGTCCTCATTTTGATGAATTTTGAGATACCTCTTAGCTTCTTCATTATTGAATTTTTTAATTTTAAGAAAATTAAAACAAGCGAAACAGTGTTGTCGTATTCGATTGAGCCACATCGTCAGTTTATCAGTCATTTCATCTACAATTTTTATTTCATTAAATTTTCCTGAAATATAATTTAAAACGATAATAACTTTAACACGATGTGATAATATCGAATAGAACCAAACAATTCTGAGAGATTATAATTCCGAATCTTCTATAAAATACATAATGTATCAATCGTCTTATTGATCAATCAAATATTTCTTTTTTGTTGATTCTTAATAGTATTAATATGATGTAAACCAAATAATAAAATAAAACCGACATAGCATTTACGACGAGTTACTAAAATAAAAATCAGTAAATTTGATGTTGGAAATGCAAATAGCTAAGTTCTTATTTTTATCTAACAACAATCTCATGATAATATTCAGTAAAATTCGACCAGAATTTTTACTATCAAGATAAAGTATGCATTCAATTTTTGGAAAAAGCCAAGATCAAATTTCAAACTTCAGTGCACTTTTCGCGGGCATATTTTTTTTTTAAAATAATTTTGGATAAATTTAAAAAATTTATACCAACATACCGCCATTCTTGCTTGCTGAATCCGTGGCAATTGTTCGAGAACTTTGTTTAGATGTAACAGATTCTTTTAAAGCATGATATAGCAGTTCAACTATCGAATAATTGGCATAATCCATTATCGAATTGTTATCGATTGAATCATAGAATGACATCATCGTTGGTTGCTTCTGCACAATATATTTTTCATAAGAAAAAGACATTGATTGACCTTGGCACTCATTGTCTGACCTTTGACATTCATTTTATTAAGATTGAATGCTTGCAGAATCTTATATATATCTATTCCGTTAGAAAGCTCAAATGTCTAATTTCATAAATTATCCGAAATTAAAATTTTATTGAAGGCATAAATCATAGAATATGAAAATGAAAACTTTCATATCGTATCATTTATCAATAAACGCTATTAAAATCATATATGAGATTTGAATTTTTATATTAAATAGATGTATCGAATATCATGAAAAATATAATTCAATTTCAAATGATTTATCTTACAGCATAGCTTTAAGATGCCTTCAACAAATAATCAGGAAAAGTCTTGTAAAATCGTTCAAGTTTTGATTTTTTGACATTTACCAATAATAAATTGCTTACTGATTTCAATAGAATATTCGGGAAATATTCCATTCATTTTTTTTTCTTTTTCTTTTTTTATTAAAAAACTCACCATGTTCATTTTTAATACTCATGTAGTAGATTTTTTTTGAATTCAAATGCAATTTGATTTTTTTTTTGTCGTTTAAAATTTCAAAATTTTTATTTGATTTTTTTTTTCTTTTTTGAATCCAATTGATTTCACCAGTGTACAATTAATTATCTATTCATTTTATCAATGCTTCATAATTTGCTTATTATTATAATTTAAGTCTCATTACTATCATCTAATTCCATCATTTAGAAGAAGTTATTGATTATATGGTTGATCTGAAATCGGATCAAATCTTCCCGAATAAAAATTTCTTTAGATCAGATATTCTAGAATAAACTTGTAGCAAATTTCTTTGAATCAAACTAAGTTCAACTTAGATCATTTTAATGTCATTATATATAATCGGTATTTGTAATAGGCGCCAAATAATAATTTTTGTGATATTTATTACTTCATCCTACAAACTATTTTCATTCATCAGTCAAACGGTTCGATCTATTTTCCTAAATAATTTTTATCATATCTTAATCAAATTTTTTGTCGAGAATTAAGCTTCTTTTCTATCCGTCTTGCTAATACTTACATTTGATGTGTTTCGTCAAGCAATGCTTACTAGATTTGGACATTCGAAATTAGAATTAAGATAAAATGCCAAGTACGAAAGGGAAAAAAGTAGCAACATCCACTGAAAATGAATTTGACGAGCAACATATTAAGGAAATTGAAGAAATGGCTGAAATTCTTGAGGTTTGCTCATTTATACACTTATGTTGTTTGAAATTTAAAACATATACATATTTATGTAATTTTAAATTTAGTTTATATTATTTATGTATGTATCTATGTAATTTGACATGCAACTGAATGCAATTCTTACTACACAATATAAAATTTTTTTTAGATTTGTATTAAATACAAAAAAGAAAAAAAGAAATTTATCCAACAAACGAATTTAATTTGATAAATTAATACCATAGTTTCTTTGGATGAAAAGAGTTATTAGAAGGTTTAATTTAAATGTTCATTTGAATAATATAAATTTTAATTACAATAATTGAAACAAATTTTTAGACATTATAGATAACCATTTCTCAATGTTAATTAGAAAAAAAAAAAAAATAGATGATTTTATTCAGACAATAAAAGGGTATTCTGTTGGAGAATTGGAATGTTTATTTAAATAATGCAAGCACTATCAGAAGATTTAATTTGAATGTTCATTTAAATATCATGAATATTACTGAAAAATAAATTATAATAATTGAAATAAATTTTTAGAAACCATCTGCATTTGCACCAGAGAAGCATATTGCTGCATTATTTTATTTTCGTAATCTAAGTAATCGAATAAATTTGGATCAATGCCGCAAAATCCTTGGTTAGTGGTATTTTTCATATTTTTGCCACTTTAGAGTGTCATATTCTTAAGTTTTTTAAAATAAAATATCTAAAAAATCTTAATCTTAAATGGTATCCAATTAATTCATTTACTTAAGCAGTAAAAAGTTTGGATAATAATGGAAATGGTAATATTTCCTATATGCTATTTTCAGTTGGCATATGTGAAATGGATAAGTTAATTTTTAATTTAATAATTAAATAAAATATCTTCGTGTGACAATTTATTAGAATTGTTTAACTATGAATGAAATTATTGGCTGATTAAGAGTTTTTTATTAAAACATTTAAAGTTCATTTTGAAACTTTAGTTTAAAAAATTTCAAGTTCATTTAAGTTCATTTATTTAAAAAAAAAACTTCCTTTTTTTTTTGTTTTTTTTTTCTTTCCAGATACAGCTTCTAATCAATTTATCATATGTACTGTGATTGACACTATTCTTTTGGTCATATTCAAACAATGGGCAACTTTGAAGCCTGTAATTAAGAAAGAATTTTTTGATTACTTCTTTGAAAATGCTTTGCTAAAATACAGGTTTGCAATTTTACTATTACATAATCAATATCATATAACTTTCAAAAAAAAAAAGAGAAAATCAAGTATAATTAGACAAAAAATTAAGCATTGATGGCAAAATAGATTGATAGATAAGAATTAAAACATTGCATGTTGTTTCAATCTCATTTCAAAATTTCCAAAAAATTTAGCATTTTGCGAATCAAATATAGTAATGGGAAAGAAATATTTGCAATAATTTAATTACATTTTATGGCATTTATTAAATTCTTTAATATTTTTCATATAATTGATTACATTAATTCGTAATTTAATCATAATTAATGCTTATTTTGAAAAATTGATCACATATTGCTAAATTATAATAATTCTTTTTTTAGCAATTAATACTGATAATAATGAATAATAATTATTATTAAGCATTAAGTGATTACATGGAATTATATTCCAAGATATAATATGTATTTCCTATTATTGATTGAAGATCGATGAAAATCCGCAGCATAATAATACTAATTGATTATATATCATTAACTTATAAAAACTTTTTATATAATTGATTACATTAATAACGAATAATAATAACATTAATTGCATTATATGATTACTTAAAATAAGATATAATTTATATTTTTTCTATTTTCAACAGAGGATCGATGAAAATCCGAGGCGAATTGTTAAAAGCTTGCGCAAAATTAGTGAAACGATCTGTTTTTGACGGTCATGCATGTGATATCGATTTATTGGCATCGAGATTTTATGCTCTATTGACGGATCAGGAGCCTGAATTTGTAATTATTTTTCTCATTCATTCATTTGTATAAAAGAAATTTTCATCGTAGAAAAAAAAAAAGGATATGTTGAAGTTAATTCTTATTGATTGGAGCAGATTAATTAATGTTTTTAAATTATTATTGACAATGATAACAGTTAACTGATAATGCAAATTAATGATGTGTAGAATTTATTACTTCTTACCTAATGCTTAGTTGATAAGCAAATAGGTTTTTCATTATATTATATCGATATAGCAAACCAAATCTTATGAAAAATGATTAAGAAATTAGCATAATGTTACATTTGTGATTAAACCTGAATAAATTGTGTTTCTGACTAATTGGTACATCCAGATTAGAACTTCATGCTGATAATAAAGTTAATTTTAAATGACTAAATTAATTTTGTAAAAATTAATTGGCATACTAGTAATTTTCGAATTTATTAAAATAAAAAATTCGATACATTTATTAATTTGTATATTTTTAGCATGGAGTTGTATATGAATGTTTCATTAGAATTTTGGATGAATTTGATAGTTACTGGAGAATGAGTGAATTTGGCCTCTCTTATGATTTTCAGTACAACGCAAAGATTTCTTTTGAGGTATCATTTATTAATTTTTCTATTTGTGGATAATTTTATAAATTTTGAAATTTCCAATTTGTATGATGAAAAAGTTTATAATTTTTACTAAAATAAAAGAGTAAGAATAGAAGAGAAGAAGTTGAAATGATAAAGATAGTGTTTAATCCCTTAAAAAATATTTATAAATTAATATAATTTTCTTAGTCAGATAAATAATTCTGTTATTCCCAAAATAGTAGATCGAATGTTATAATAATGTTATGTCATTTATGTGAAATGAAATATATTAAGTGTTTCATTACAAACTAAAATGAAATTAATAAATATTGATGGATTTAGTAGCAAGTAGCATAAGCAAATGGATGATTAAAGTAAATATTGCTAATTAATTTGAAATAAAATTGTAATTTATGATTAATTTTCTATTCCTTTTTTTTTTTTTTTTTTAGAACAACGGTTTGCTGAAAATTTACAGCAAATGTTTGCATATTGTTTCCCGCTTTTGTATCTTTATAAGCAATATCGAATCACCTTCTAATGTATATTTTTTAATTACTTTTAATAATTTAACGATTTTTTGTTGAGTCCAATTAATTTCTATCACTAATTAAATCAGTTAATTAGAATGGTATAAATGAAATGAAAATTCATCGCAAAATTTTTAGAAAGATAATTAAATAAGATATAAATTTTTTTTTTTTTTTTTTTTTTTTTTTTTGTGAAATTCTTATATGATTATAACCATAAAAACATACGGAATAAATTTAAAAAAAAAAATGTTGTTATTTAAAATTAATATTTATAGACTGAATTATTCATTCATCATCTTTGTTAGTTTCAACAATTTACTTACTTTCTTTTTTTTTTTTCTTTCTTTTAGAGCAATTTAATTTTCAAATAAAATTAATTTTACCTTTTTTTTTTTTTCTTTAATTCTCTTCGTGTGGTATATTTAAAAATAATTTTAGTTAAGTATGACGGAAATTTTCCTACGAATATCAAGCATAATTTTTGAACGAAATTTTGGAATTCATCATCTTTCAAGCAAAAATGATACAATAATACGAGGGCCACCAAAAACATGGAAAATGATATTCTTTTGGAGCGAATTCTTGCCACTTTTCTTTAATGTTTGTTTATTTGCTTATTTATTTATTTGTTTATTTTTATTTATTTATAAAGATGGTATGCAATAAGTAAATAGTTGAATTGCATGAAATGATAATAACATATTTTCAATTATAGCAGTCATAATGAAATAATACTTTTAGTTTTGAAAAGTTGAAAATGTTAACAAATATTCGAATCATTCATAATATTGCTTAGGAATAGTTTATAATTTACAATATAATTATCTATTAATTAACTAAACAAGATATTCTAATTAGCAATTACTTATTAATATATTAAGATATTGTTTATTGGCATAAATTCTGTATAATATAATAATTTTTCAGTTACATAGATTTCTTCGTAATGATAGGAAACTTTCATTGCTTACAATAGGTTGCATAACTCAGTTGACATCAATACGTGATGTCATTCTACCTGATGTATCACCTTCGATGGATTCTGAAGCAACAACTTATCTTGATATTCCTCTTTCGACAGCATATGATAAATATATATCAAACTTTCTTGCATGTTTCATTACTACTTTCAACAGGTAATTTTAATTTTAATATAATACTCAAATAAGATTTATTAATTATTAGATTAAAGATTATATGGTATAATTTAATGAGTTATCTCTCACCTATTTAAAAGGCATTGCGAAACGTTAAATTTGTCAACAGTGTGGTAGAACATGTTAGATCATTTGGAAACAATCTGATTAAATATCGGGAGACGATTGATTTCTAATCGAACTTTGATTGATTGAATTTGTTGATTTTTGAATTAATTAATATGTAAGATAGTTGAAAATTGATTAGAATTTTAAATTGGAAGAACTAAAATTATCATAAATTTTAGTCAAGCAACAATGCCGGAAGTGTATAGTTATTGCTTGATAATTGCCAATTTACTAACTATTCATCCAATTCAATCAGTTGCACGAGCTGAAGCATCATTTCCGGTTTTTATTTCATTCATTCCGGAATTAACGGAAAATTTTGCAGTTAGATTATTATTCCTTATGGTACGCATATGCGATGTTTTTTTTTTTTTTTTTTTTTTTTTTTTTTTTTTTTTTTTTTTTTCTGTTAATGTGAGAAATTGAATATTTTTAATGTTTGTTATTTTCAGAATTCTTCAATTTTCATATTTACATAATCATATATAAATAAAAATAAATTATATAAATGTTAAAATTAGCGAAATCATTAAAAAGCACAAAATTATCATATAAATGTGAAATGCGCTAATTAAAATCTTTTAATTTATCGTTAAATTTAATGCTTAACATTTAATACTTATTAAATCTTAACTGTTATTATAAAAAATCTTATAAATCTTATTTTTATAATAATTATTTTTATAATAATTATGATTCATCTGTTACCATTCATCCTTCATTCAATTGATTGGCATGATTCAATTAAGCAATTAATTGATTAAATGATCAAATCAATTTTTTAATCAATTGAATAATAAACAATCAAACATTAATATAAAAAAAGTTTATCAGTTGGACGATAAGCAATAAAATATCAGCAATTTATTAATCAGTTAAACAATTTAATAATATAAATTCCATTTTAATAATAATTATGATCCATTCGTTACATTTATTCTCCATTCAATTGATTAATATGATTCATTCCAATAGTTAATTAATTAAATGATCAGTTCAATCGTTTTGTCAATTGAAATGATCAATAAAATATTGATTTTGTTAATCAGTTCAACAGTAAACAATAAAATATCAGTTTACGTTTAGTTTACATTTATTTAAGTAATCTATTAATCAAGTATTCTTTTTCCTTTTCAATTTCAAAATTTTCCCGCTTTTTTTTGCAGAAAAAAAAGGATGAAAAAGGGGAAGGAAATGTTGATGTGAAAATTAATGAGAAAGAATCACTGACGGATTGTAGTATTGGCCTGAAATGGGCCTATATTAGTGCCATACAGCATTTATTCAAAGGATGGTTGATTGTCTTGCAAAATTCGGTATTTCTCGAAGGAGTGCTCGGTTATGCGATCGATTTTGCTAAAATAACACTCATAATGATCTCGTCGTTTATGCAAACGATGTTTTCCGCTCCGTTTGGTGATCGTGAAGAGGTATGCATCATTTATTTTTCTTTTTTTCGAACAAATTTTTAGATTAAAATTTTTTCTTTTATTTTTGTTTATTTTGTGGATTTTATTGATTTTACTTCTTAAATTATCATTTCAAATTCATTTCAAATAATTTATTTATTTATTTATTTTTTTTTCTTGAATTTTTAATTTGTTATATAATTTTAATTTATGATAATATTTTATGATGTATTTTAATTTGTGTAATTTTTTGCTTTCAAAGTATGGATAGTATAATTTGTAAATTAAATAATTATTCGTTATATTGCGTGATATGAAAGCGTTTTATGAATTTTATAGTGGATAATTTATTCGTGAAAAAATTTCTTCTTCATTCTTGTCGAGTTTTTTCATTCTATTAATGCTATATTAAAATTATTAGAATTGTAATTAATTAAGTTTCAGGTTTCAGTAACGTTACCTGATCGTGAAATTTTCAAAGAAATAATGATAAAAATTGGATCTTTTTCATCTTATTTTCTTGATCAAATGTTACCTAAAATATTCCTGTATGTTTAATAAATATTTTAATTTATTTCACCTTTTGTTTCAAAAGTTAATTAAAGTTTTTATTTAATTTTACAAATGATATCTTCACAAATATAATCAAAATTTAATTGATATCTTATAGAATACTTGCTGAAACACTGGGAGAATTCTTAATTACGATGGAAACGGGAATGAACGAAAAAAGCTTGAATATGTGGCGAGAAAATATGCATTGGACTTTACTTGCTGTTGGTAAATTTATATGTATTTGAATTTTATTATATCAAGTAAACTTTCATTTTCTTTTTAATCTTATTTTAGATGAAATTAAATTTGAATTATTGGAGTTAAGAATGGATTAAATTGGAATTGAAATCGAATTGTGCAATCTTAAGTTTTCTTTAAAAAAAAAAAAAAAAAAAAAATTGGAAATTCATTTGATTTATTTGAATTTTTCGACGAAAATATTCTGTAAATAAGTAATTTATTACATTCATTTAAGGTCATATATTAGTGGAGGAGGACAAAAATCATAATTGTGTATGGCAACGCAAATTATTAGATTACTACGATGAAATATCAGAAGAAGAACATGCTAATATTGATATTTGTGCATCTTATATTGATGCATGTATCAATACACCTCAAATATTAACCGATTCATCAGATATTAATCTCATAATAAAGTTCGTCAAATGAACTTAAATTTCGGGATATATATTTTAAAAGAATTTATTTATTTTTTAATTTATTTTTTAAAAGAAGTCTTAAAGTGTTAAAGTTTTGGTTGATACAGAAATTTCATGCAGTTTCATGATTCCAGTAAAATTAACAAATTGATAATACGGAAATTTTATACACATATAGAATAAACGAAATATGAAGAAAAATTTTTCAAATTTTTTAGTCCTTAAAAATTCTTTTATTAATTGTTCTAGAGATTACTAATTAATTGTCTGACTGATTAATTTAGCAACGAAGCTAATGAGCAAGAAATCTATTTCAGAATCATTGGTACTGTATTTGCTTGGTGTTCCATTGAAGATGAACTATTAAAAGAAAATGGTATTACAGCAATAAATGCGGAATTATGCAGTACATCGTTATGGTGTGCGAAACGCTTAATATCAGCGATTGGATTACATATTCAAACATCCAACAGTAATGATCGATTTGCTGAAGTATCACGAAGTTTTACTCAAACATTGGTTGATTTTGCTTTGCAAAAATCATTTCGAATATTCGAACTTATGCCAGATGAGAGAAAGTTAGAATTTTTAGATAAACAAAAAATTCGTCCTATAATTATGATTACGTAATATTTTAGTAAAGATGATAATAATTATTAATTATACTAGCAATCTTTGACAATTTTAATCATGTGACAAATATAATTTCAATAAAAACTCAGGTATGCTAATAGTATGTAATAAAATGATTTAAGATACTGCTGGAAAATATTTCAAAAAATCAAAATCGCACGACTGATACATTCATTCATTTAAACATGAAAAAATAAAATATTAATTTCGGAAACTTATATGACAAAAATAATGAAAGGGATAAAAAATAAATGACGAGATGAAATAAAAATGATCGAACATTCACTTATTATTTTACTCAAATCCACTTATTGAAATTTCAAGAAAAAAAAAGTGTCCATTTTGATAATGTTTGAATTGAATATAATTGAAAATTATTCCTATGTTTTATTTAACTTTTTTGCCATTCTTTCTTTCTTGTTTGCCATCAAATATTTTCGATATTTGATGAGTTTCACTAATAATTAACTTATTGCAAATGTCTACGCTCGAGAATAATGCCATAATCGTCACTTTTTTATTCACAAATGCAATAATTAAATAATAAGCAAGTATTATAATTAATATAATATATAGAAGTTAATGAATTAAGAAAAATAAAAATTGAAGCATAAATATAATAAGAAAGCATAGTGAAAATATAATATAAAGGTAAAATATAATTTAAGACGAAATAATAATACATACTACTGAACATAATAATCTGTTGAATTGCAGAACATGTATGGATGCTATTGAATTACTCGATACTTTGGCACATACAGTACACCGTGAAACATCAAGGAGTATTTTTTTATTTTCCTATTTATCAGAGATACGAACTGACCATTTACTAGTTCGTACTTCAATGATGAAAGTATTAGTAGAAATTGGCAGTATAATTGATGATGAAGCGAAACAGAGAACTTTATATGAAATGGTTAGTTAAATTATAATCAGTCGGAAAATTAACAAATATTCAGTTATTTACATTTCAGTTGCTATAAAATATTCAATTATGCTTTACTGACAAAAAGATTTGTTATTAGTTAGAAAAGGATGTCAGTTATATTTTCGAACACAATTATTTGTGCTAAATAAATTGAAATTTATGAATAAAACAAATAGATTTGATTGAATTTAATTCATTTCTCAGCTCAATAAGAAATTAAAACATTTAATCGTATATTCATGTTTATTTTGTATTTACTTGTTCAATTTTTTTCTTTTTTTTTAGATTTTAATACCAATAAGGATTAAATTCTTATCATTATGTGAGAATCCGACAAGCATAAATAACAAGATTGATGATTTGTTAGAATGCTTTTGCGCTGTAACTGATGCTGCTAAAAAATGTACCGCAAATTTTTTATTCGGTATAGTTTTATTCCTTAATTATTAGAATTATAATTAATTATGACTTACATAGTTAGCAATTTGCATTCATATATACATATGTATACAAATTGTTGTTCACTTAAAAATTTGAATTTTTGGATAACCAATTATCGATTGATCATAAATTATGGTTATATATGTTTGTATTCATTTAAAATTCCAGTTGTTTGAATAGTCAGTTATTGAATAATTAAATGTCGTAACTAATTATGATTATATATATATATATACAGAATACAAATCATTATTCATTTAAAAATTCAAAATTCCGGTAATCAATTATCGAATAATCAAAAGATTATGGTGATGATTCTTTTAGCATATCTAGCACCAGTTTTAAAACCTTCCGTCAATTTATTATCTACAAATAAAGATTCATCAGTTATTGTCAATGCAGTTCTTCAATTTTTTGATTGCTTAACGAAACGAATGTATTTATATTGTGATAATCACAATAATATATCACTCCTTTATGAGGTCATATATTTTCATTGGATTTTCATTCTAGTCTATTTTAATCCTAACTTAATTCAAATTCCACTTATTCAGTCTAAACCGATTTCTAATGATAATTAAAAGAAAAATGATACATGGGAAATCATGAAATCATTTGCCGATCGTATTGAAATATGACGCTTTTTTTATTTATCATTATCATTACTATCGCCGTATATGATTAAATGTCAACACAATCAACAAATTATGATATTTCCTTCTCATATACTTATAAAATGCAGAGCTTACAACTATTTCATAAAGTTTAAATTTAAATAATTTTGGGTGAATAAATTTAAAATTTTTAAAGGCTTTGTTAGATGTTATTCAAATTTATGGAAAAGAACAAGCAGAACATTTCAAAAAATTGGATAGTAAGGAAAAAACATCCGATTTGGTTCTTTTGCTATCAGTTCTTATTAATGTTTTCGATAGAAGAAGTCGACCAGTCAATTTGTCAACTGGTTTGTCATTTTCTTAATTTTGTTGATCGAAAAATTTTTTTTCTTTAATTGAAATTTAGAAAAAGTTTTTTTTTTTTTTTGCTAATTCTAAGAATCTAACATGGACAATTTAAAATTTGCATATTGTTTAAAAGAAATCATTACTACATCTTATCTCAAAGATGTAACATACTCATGTTGATGATTATTAATTCTTGGGTAAAAAAAATGATATTATAGTGGGATAGTAATAATTATAGTATTACTATCATAATATCATATTAAATTAATATTATTCAAACTGAGATATTTCAAATAATCATGATTAGCATATGTTTTTAACGGCAATATTTATAATGTTGGCACATTTTAAGTTTCTTTTTTTAGGTAAGACAGAATTTACCAAAAATCGTTCACGTATCATTGCAGCAGCATGGAATATATTATTATCTGTAATGAAATTTGAATTTCTTAAATTATCTTTATTTCGAAAAAAGTAAATTATTATAGCAATTTTAACAATTTCCATATAAATTTTATTATTTGCTCACATTTTGTCAGATAAATTTCAATTAATTGTGGAAAAAAAAAACATTTGCAAAGGATTCTATTTGTTAATGATTTCTTCGAATTAACTTATCCATCCACTATAAATAATTTTAATTGACTTGAAATATATAAAGTTAGAATCTGAGTTAGTGCAAAAGAAGATTTTCTAATTTAACAATTCATCTATCTATTGTGAGTTTGAAAAGGAATTAGAATCTAAGCTTAATGCAAAGGAAGATCTAATTTAACCATTCATTAATTGCGAGTATTTCTGATGGTTCTACCAAAATGGAAATAATAAAATGATAAAATAGATATTTTTATAATTTAACTTGTAATATTGACCAGAAGTAAAGTTTTTTTAATTACAGTTTCTATCGTTTTCTCAAATGTTCAACTGAAATAGCACCAGAATATTTCGCAAAATTGTCAGATGATGATTTCGCTATTGTTGTTGATTATCTCAGAAGTGGTCTACAATCAGAATATGAGAGAGATGATTTATTAGCCAGTTCGAAGATCTATTTCGAACAAGAAGTTCTCATTTTTATTATCTTTTTTTTTTTTTTTCAATTATATCAATACTTCAGTACACTTATTTATTAAGTGTCACCTTTCTTTTCATTCCCATCTTTTTTTAATTCTTCTTCATACTTATTTATTTATTTCTTCCAAACTTTTTTCATGAATCTAAAGTATTAGAAATATAATTATATCTTTACAGGATAAAAATATTTTAGATACAATTTTTTTTTTAGTAAATAATGTCCATTTCAGTTGTTATTTTAGCATTAGTAAAAAATTGAGATTCCATCGTTAACTTTATTACTACATCTTTTTTTTTATTTTATAAAATATAATTCCAGATTTCAATTAATTCAGCACTGTCAATAGCTGATTTGGGTTTTTATTTTGCTAAAAATATACGATATGATACAGCAATTAAGACTTTTTCTACTCTTGTCGAAGTAAGTTTCTTTTCTGTCGCATATTTCTTTTTTTTTTTTTTAAATCTTTGATAAGATCTGAGATAAACGCTAAAGTTTGTGTTATTGATAAGAAACATTCACGTCAAGCAGCAATAATTTCTTCGTATTTCCATTGAGAAAAATTTCAAAATGAAAATAAAACATTTTTGATAATTTTACCAGAACTTATCAATGATTGATCTCTATCAGCGGATGGATCAATAGAGTAGTGATCGATCAGTGATAGTGATATAAGTCGCTGATAATGAATCATTCAAAAATTTTAATATAGCACTCTGAGTCTTATCAAAATAATTTACGTCAACAAATATCATATGGTATGCCAATATTTCTGGTTTACATGCCGATAATTTATCGGAAAAAGCTTACATCATTTGGTCAAAACCATTTTTAATTATTGCAAACAAACAGATGATTTAAAAGAATTTGCAGCCTACATTTGCAATTTGCCTGAATGCTATGTGGCAAGAAGCCGAGGAAAGTTCAGCCACATCCGCAGCTTTATTTTCATTGTTGTGTTGCACTGAGGTATACTGTTTGTTTGTTTATGTTTAAATATATTAAGGAATAGAGAAATGAGTAAATTTCAAGTGGACAATCAAATTGATCAAGGAAGAAACGAATCTTGCTAACCGGTTAATTTATAATACGAAATTAAAATGCAAGCATGTCTAAAATGCAAGCACCTACAATAGACAGGACTTAACATTTTTCAAAAATATAAAAAAATCTTGGCCAGTTGAACTTTCAAACTTGTCGTTTCATAGTAATTCCAGAACCTCGAGAAAGAATTCCGCTATGCATGGCCGGTTAGTTAGCATTTTGCAAAAAGATTAAAAGATAATCTGATCCCGATTTCCAAACATAGCTTCCGAGCTCAAGATCATTGATAAAGCCAATTTCCAGGACACATGCAAAATATATGTTAGAAAATTATTATCCTATGAAGCAAATCATGCAAATCGGACGACTCTACGAACCGCTTTTCGCACATTGATGTCTCGTATTCCCGGAAAACGTTTCGAACGAAGTGAAAGACGTGATTTTCATGAACGCTTGAAGCAGTTCTTGATCATAGTAGAAGGTCTGCTTGTTGCTGAATGAACGAAATATATGTATAAAACTTTTCCAATGTTATTCCAGAACTTTTCGATGTTTTCTTGCTAATAAATTATTCGGTATCGTTTTTAGTACTGGAATGTTTGAGTACAAACATTTGGGAAAAGTTTGATAGAATAGTAACTTAACTTTTAAATTCCAATTTGGAACATATTTGGTGAGAAGATGCCAAAAGAAAAAATTTCAGGAAAGCTTTGAAAATTAAAAAAGTCAGATGGTAGAGATGAGCATAGCTTTATTCGTGTATTCAAAGAAAGGGACAAAACAGGAACGGTTAAAAATGAACGAAAGAGGAATCCATGTATTGGTAAGATAGAAGCTACAGAATAAAAGAAAGACTTCGACGTACATATCATCAGATTTCAAAGTTAAACCAGCTTTAATTTCCTTTGAAAGAGCGAAGAATGGAGATAGTGAATAAAAACTGAGAATAAATAACTTAATCAAAATAGCTTATTTCTTCTAAGATAAATAACTACCTCAATTGAGAGCTAAAGTATAAAATAGTGAAATCAACAATTTTAAATGAATGATGCCCAATTAATATATGGTAAAGTCACCAATATAACTATGGGAAAAAATTCTCGACTCATTTCAAGTAATGTGATTTGAGCATTTCCAAATTCCCTTTGCAGAGAAAAAAGTCTGCTATTATGATAAGTAGAAAAATTACTAGAGAACAATTCCGATATAGTTTCATAGAGGTAATTTCATTAATCTCATGAGGAAATTCGATAAAGAAAATGTTGAGAAAATGACTCAAATGATAGCAACTGATAAAAATAGAATTATTCGTAGATTAATTGAGAAATTAGAATAACAAACATGGAAAAATTTTTCGAGGTTAATTTAAAAACTTTTTATTATTCAAAAGATAGGGCCAAACTAGTGCTAGAAGAGAGCCTTTCTAAAATTTGAAAAAATAGAAAGTGAAATTCTCGATAAATATAAATTTTAATGTTATGACTTTTTCATCTTTCTTCCACTCTTCGTTTCAAATATATCCATACTTGACTTTGTCCATCTCTCTTCATTCCTTTTATTCAAATTTATTGTCAGTAACTCAATAATCAAATTTCAAGATAAAGTCTTCAAAACACGATGGAAGCTGTTTTGATAAAATCATTATGCAGTAATGAAATATTAATTTGAAATTAGCTTCGACTACACAGATTATAATAATAAATTTTCGCACAATTTAACTCATAATTACTTTAAATTTCAAATGATTTTTGTCCCATACATAGCACAAACACTACACCTTCATTCATCATTCTTCTTCTTTTCAAAAAAACCTCTTCGTCGTTTCTGGTTATTACCACCATCTTCATCATCATCTGTTACTTCACGAATTACTGGACCACTTGAAGCAGATCTGAAACATGCATTGGATCTGAAAACAAAAAATATGACACATTGTACATGTCCACATTATCTGTATGAAGGACGTATTTTAAATCCATTATATTATATCACAATCAAAAATCAAACATTTCCAACCCTTCTACTTACATAAGTAAAAAGAAATTACCTTTTTCCTCTGCCGTAATCCTCAATTATCACATCACTGTCATCCTCTTCATCTGGAAGAGTAATAATTGGCGCATTAGTACCACTACTGCGGATGCGTGGTGCCTGCAAAATTGCAAAGTCTTCAAAATAAAGCAAAGTAAAAGTACTCCATGACAAAATTTAATAAGTCTTAACTCTAATCGAAACAATTTAAAGAATCACTAACATGACTTCGGCTGCTTGATGACATACCACTATATTTATGGCCACCTTCAATCGCACGATTTCTCTGACTATTAATCTTGCTACCCAGATTATGTCGTGCACGAGATGCAAATTCACGATCAAACGCTTCTGCTTCATCTAAAATATTTGCGTATAACTCGTTTTTCAAAATTTTATGATGTAATTTCAGTAACTGCTATATATCTAATCCCCAGAAATCAAGACAACTAGTTCCTAACTTATTTTATTCGTCGTTAGCATTTAATGAATATGTGAATTGAGGATTTTAGTATGAGTACACACCAGAAGTAAATTTAAACGAATCCATTTCGATGGCAATAATCAAACCATTCGGTAAGTATTTCGTTGTTAAATTGTTGATAATTGATAATTAGATAAAATACCTTGTGCAAGATTAACAAAACTTTGCCGTTCTCTGATCCGACCATCACGATCACGTTTCTTTTCTATTACATGCGTCCGATCACCTATTGTATGTCCAATCGTAAGCTTATCACCTACACCATCTTCACCTGTTCGAATTGCATGCCTAAAAATCAAATCACTTTTTCTTTCATTTGATATTCAACGACTGTTAATGAAATCACTAACACAAAAGTACAATTTTTTATGAATTTTATTCATTCGTCCTAATCAAAAAATTTTTTAATGAGTCACCTATATGAGTTCTATTTTTCCAATGCTTCATTTTTTGACCATTTCAACAAATTCTTGAAAAACTTTCGAGAAATAAGGAAAACTTCATACTTCTTAAAATATCGAAATGTAATGAAAACTCACTATCGCTAAATTTCATTCTATAAGTTAAATAAAAGTAAAACAGTACCGCGTTTCCTTCACATCACCGGTTTTACGAATTGATTTCTCGACTATTCGAGGTTGTCCACCATTACGTCCATCGTAAGTGATCATTGTTGAATGAGAAAACACATGTGAATTTGGATCATTCATCATTTGTGTCTGCATATTTTCCTAAAATCTCTTTAAATAATTTCAGCCTCATAGAAAATAAAAAATGAACGAAAATATACATTCTTTATTTTTAACGGAATTATAGAATAAAAAGTTCAAAATTTATGCCATAATCAATAGATATTGACAGTTGCAAAAGAGAAGACTACATCGAATTTAAATCAAAATTGTCATTTTTAAAACAATGAACCATTTGTCCCATGATGCCATTGAAAAAGTTAAAACCGAATGGATCCATTAGCGCCATATCATTTCGATGTGCTGGCCGTGTTCCTGGTAATTCACCAAATAAATCTCAACACAAATTATATTCCTTCCCAAAAAAAATCTCAAATCTATTCCTTTTAACAACGCTTTTCTAAATCGATGATCAAAACTTCAATTATCAGCATTTCAACGATATATCCTCAGGAACTACTTTTAAACGAAACTGAAATAAGATCGTAAATATCAACTGAGGTGAGAACAATCACCTACGGGAGAAGTGATGAAAATAATGAAAACATATTCGCTAATAACCCTGCAATTTCGAAAAGATGAAGAATCTAATGATCTTATACATAATTTCGTTCATCCTTCTTTATTTCACCAAAAAAACTATGTATATCATTAAACAAAAAAAAAAAAAAGAAACTACCACCAAACATGTTGAACATTGAACCAAACGGATTCATCATCCCTTGCATCATTCGGTCCATATCCCGCATCTGTTGTCTTATTAGATGATGAATATTTCTGAAAACAAATATTCTTATTAGCAAAATCCATTTACCAATATATCCCATATTTATATTTGACAACAATGTTCCGTTAATTTTCCTTCAATCATTTATTCACTATATAAAGTTAAGTATTCTGATATTCCTTAACCTTTTCTTCCCATGCTTCTAGAGTATACCTTGACACATTCAACATTGATTATGTATAATTCAGTGCAAAAAATTTACGCCAAAAAGTTTTTAATGAATAGTTTGATTTTTTTTTAATAGAGGAAAAAAAATATCATTATTTAGAACTGGAAGAAAAGGAAACTCTTTCCCCACTTTCTTATTGTATTTTCTGTTCAGTCTTTCTTCAATTATTATACAAGTACAAACTCGTCATTAAATCATTAAATATTTTTGTGAAGTGGAGAGAAAAGATGTTTCTGAAAGAGATGTAGAATGGATCAGGGAATAAAATTTGAATAGCAGATTAAATTACGAAAAAATTTGAACAGCTAATCAAACTAGATAATTATAGAAAAAATGAGAATTAGCAAAAAGAATTGGTGTATTTAGCTAATTGGTGCTACACAATGGAGATTTAAAAGTACTATTAAATCAGATAGATATATCTATCCAAAAATTATAAAAGCATTGCACATTGCCATTAATTGCACATTCAGCTAAATTTAATTTCTACAATAAAAGCTGCCGAAGAAATCCCAGAAATATATGATAAATAAGAAAAGAGTGTAGAAGGTTTAAATAAATTCAGATTTTCTGAGTTTCGAATCATAGTTTTCTAAAAACTTAGGAAATGTAGAACTCTTACAAATATCTTCATCCTCAAAATTTCCCATAAAAAAACCTAATATTTATCAAAGAGAGGAAAAAATATTCTCCTTTTTATCACTATTACACTAAAACACAATTTTTCATGGTAAATGATTACAAATTAGAAAATACAGAAGAAAACATTGATCCTAACTCTAAAGAAATCATCCAACCATTTCATTTCATTCATTTCACAACATTGAAACCAACCGTCCCTCTCGTGATGTATCGCTACGTCTGCTCATCGTTGATCAATAAGAATAAATGAAAAATTGGAAGAAGTCCTCATTTAAATATATATTGAGTTGGGAAGATGGGGAATTATATTTTTTTCTACTCTTCCTTCATTAATTTCAATTTCATTTAACAAAATAAGTAATAATTCCATTCTATTTCAATTTTTAAATAATCTTCGACTTCATAAAAACACATTCATAATCAATTAAACCCAAGAAATGAGTTGAGAACTTCGTGAATTGATTATCTATCTAAATAAAAAAATAAATGTTGGTTATGGCTCTTGACATAACGTTGCAAGTTCTTCATCGATTACTTTGAAATTCTGAGACAATATTGCATTCCAATGGGCACGTGTTTCTAAATGGATAATTCTATTTTTTTTTTTTAACTTGTCGCACCTGTGAAAGGCAAAAGTAAGTGAACGGACTGGCTCTATTGATCACGCCGACTTTATGTAATAAAGTGTGAGGTAAATCAATCATAAGGCGACATATTGGAGGAAGAAAAGCTCCAAAGGATTTAAAAGATCATAACTTCGGAGCTTGAGTCAGTTTTAGTCACATGATTCGACAGCAGCAGGAGTTCAAATTCAGTCACAAGTCAATTTCTGCTTTATGGCAACACGTAAAGATTTAAAATTAATTACAAATACGCGTATCCAGCTGCAAAACGATCGGTCAGCTGAGATAAAGAAATATATAAATTGCTGAAAATTAGGAGCGGAAAGGTGCCGGTTGATTTGACCCCAGGACGAATTTCATTAATTGCTTCAAAACTTCTGCAATTTAGTGACTTCAAGAGAAGAACTGATTGAACAAATATTTCCCAATATTCAAACGAATTATAAGAATCAAGATTGGCTAAATGAACGAGTTATTTTTGCGGCTAAGAACAAAGACACTGCGAACTTAATAATATTATTCAGTCTAACATATAAAGCGAGGCAGTCACATGCAAGTCTGTCACATTGTTATGAAAGCAGATAAAGCGGTCAATTACCCAACAGAATATTTGAGTTCACTCAATTTACCAGGGATGCCACCGCACATATTGCAATTGAAAAACGGCATGCCAATTATCATCTGCGAAATATCAATCAGCAAAACTTTGCAATGGCACACGGCTTGCAGTGAAAAAATTAATGAGCGACGTCTTAGAACAATAATCTTGATAGAATCATTCAAAGAAGATGTCTTTATTCCTGGCATTCCGATGATCCCAATGCCATTTCAATTTAAATAGAATGCAAATCCCAATTCGATTGGTGTTTGCAATCACCAAGAACAAAGTTCAGGCAATCTTTAGAATTGTGCGGCTTAGATCTAGATACGAAATGCTTCTCACATGAACAATTATATTTTGCGTGTTCTAGAGTTGGCAAACCAGATCATCTCTATTATCTACATAGATTATCTACACACTCACAAGCATTTTGAATATACAATAAACATACTAGAAATATTAGAAAAGTATATATTAAAAATATGTTGAGCATATTAGAAATGTGCGCTTCTCTTCTTTCTTTTCTGTCGGTAAAAGCCGAAAGATGTCAAATAGTGCCATGACAATTATTGTAACTAAGGAGTGCAATAGTAATGGATGAAAATAGAAATTTATGGATTTTTAATACGGTGACGGAGCGGGTAATGTCATTGGATTCACGAGTTCATTTGGATTCTGTTAGAAGGTTTACGACTATTGCTCCGAAATACGAACCATTTAAATCCTTTCGAGCTCCTCCTTCTCTCCTAATCTCCAACGTGTCGCCTCATGATTGGTCAATCTCGCTTTGTTTATCTGTTAATTGGAGAGCTTTGGCGATAAACATGTTTTCGTTGATGGAGGAAACTTGATATTATCATCGGCGCTGACTACTTCAAATTCATCCAGATAAGAAAAATTCGACATCTAAATTCAGGATTGTTTTTGATCCATACAAAACTTGGACCTATAATAGTAGGAAGCGGATACACCAACAAAGTATCAAGTCCTAATTCAATAATCAATGCGAAAAATCGAAAAGTATGGGCAAGTTGTAATATTCTATACAACATAAGAAGGAGGAGCTAGTTCCACAAAGCAATAAAGATTCTGACGAAAAAATAGGATCATTAAGCCAAGAACTCAAATCCAATGCTGTATAAGTGAAATCATGAACTACGCAATGAATTGAAAATATGCAATGAATTCTTATGACGGTTCGAGGAGATTCTAGCAAAGAAGAATGAAAAAATAAAATTAAATGAAATGTATGAAGAATCATTAGCAGGAATTGAGAAACCAACGAAAAGGATTGGACAAATAACAATCCATCGCTCTACGAACCAGAAGTGATACCAAATGACGAATTCTTTCTCCTCAAGTCTCAAGTACGAGATACCGGAAAAATCCGTAAGATGTAATTATTATAGATAGAGAATGTTAAAGGTCAAAAAGAGCGAATATAATTTAAAAGATCCAGAAGAATAAACCTACTTACCGCCAAAACAATAAATATGTTTGCCATCAAAACGCTCCAATTAACAGATAAAAAGCGATATCGACCAATCATGAGGTAATATGTTGGAGATTAGCTAATCGATTTAACCTAAAGAGTAACAGTGAAGAAGAGTTACATATTGCCTCATTTGGTAACAAATTACCAAAATCATATCTTACAATCAAAACAGAAATTGGAGTAAGAATTGGAAGGAAGTTATGAGAATTGAGGCTAACATGATAGACTACAGGAGCAAATTACAAGTAGTTAATTTAAATAACTATGATCCATCGTCAAAGATAAATCAAGACCAACTGGAGGATTCCAATTCATGGATAAATAAAGTAAGGTCAACCAATCAAGAGACGGCGCGATTCGAGGTCAGGTGAGGGAAGGAGCTCCGAAAAGATTCAAAAGGACAGGATTTGGAGCTGAAATTCAAGTTCAAGTTCGAAGTTCTTACATCGGCACAGCAATAGTAACTCGGACTTCAAACCACACAGCAGAAGCATCAATAGAACAATTCAGTTGAATAGTATTCATATGCGCTAAAAAGGAAAGAATAACCCTCAGTGGTCAATTGGACTGGATGTTCTTTGAAAATTGTTTGTTACTCTTCCATCAATCAATAAAACTTTATCAAGAGAATTCGTCTTTGTCACACAAGACAACGAAGATTTATTTTCGGACTCTATTGCTCACTAGCTGAGTCACAATAGTAAGAAGAATTCAAATTATAATTTGATCAGATTTTTTTCCCAAAATTTTCCATTTAACTGAGTCTACAGAAGTGCTTGTATATAAAAAGTAAATAAAAACATGCGCGTATTCGAATGCAAAAATTTCAAAGCAATTGTTAAGACTTTTATGAGAATTAAGATTTTGAACAAATGAACATTTACATTTTTATTTATATAGATTAACTGAATTCGATCACTCATTGCCACGGCAACGCGTGAACGGATCCAGCTAGTATGAATTAAGAAAATGCCTATGGCGAACAAGGCGTAGAGAGGTTTTTATCTAAGGTAAAGAGGCCAGCCACCAGCTTTTAGCATCTGTCTTTCATTAGTTTTTATACTTTCCAGTTAACTGGAAAAGGCGTTGTGGATAGCCTTGAGAGAGCTGGTATTATCTGCAATAAAAACTCTATACCGTTTGATACAGAAAAAATGACTATTACTTCAGGGCTGCGTTTTGGTACCGCTGCTGAAACAACACGTGGGCTTGAGGTGTCATTGGAAAATCAAGAGAGCCATAATGTCTATGTCATTGGAAAATCAAGAGAGCCATAAAATTTGTTAATTTGCAAAGTAGGATAACTAAGTTATTCATTTGATAATTTTCTTCAAAATTCTTTAGCTCAGTTATTTCATCAATAAAGATTACACGAATACTTACTTCAAGATAGTCTAATTTGCACAAAAAACAAGTAAATAACTCTGTTGGAAAAACTTTGTCATCCTCTTTTTTTTTCTTTATTTGATCTTTTAATGAATGAAAATTTCATCTAAAAAATTGCATATATTAGGAAAATTTTATCATCTTCTTGTAAATTATCTTAATTAATAAGAATTATATGAATATCCAAAAAGAAAAAGAAAAAGTTAAACAGTTCAATTATTATTTGAGTAAAGAAGAAAGAGCAATAAAAGCAAAACAATCAGAAATCGATTTCATGTCATCTCAAATGTTATGAATTCGAGTGTAATTTTTTGCTAAGAGATGAAACATTTCTGTCTTTTTTGATTCATCAACTAATACAAGATTCAACAATAATCAGCATCTTGCAACAGCTATTGCTTTTTCAAAAGTAACAACGGATAATTTTCGCAGGCTAAATAACACCAAACAGCGAACCATTAGCGTAACTCATAGCAACGATATACATATTTAAGCTGCTTATTATTCAGCTTAATTAAATTTTTTTTTTTTACCTTTCCATGGATAATCATACGGATCACTAATGATTTGACTTTTCAACCAAACAATCAAGCAAATTGATGCTATCATAGCATTAAACTGATTTCCAAGTCAGCTCTATTCTCTCTGTTACATTTTAGAAAGCGATTGTACCAGTCAAACTACCCACCATACAAAGTTTCAGAAACAATGAAACATAGCTGGTTAGATAATCAGAAGTGTAAGGAGTGATATCTCAAGATTGATTCCATTATAGCTAGAGCCATAACTTCAAAACTTTTTACCTATCCTATACATTACATTTTTAATAGCAATGTAAAGCTATAGTAAAATGCACGGGTCTTTCCATCTAACCGCGGATATCCCGCATTTGCACGCGGAATTCAAATTTTGCTGAATTGATGTTGGAGATGGTGAAAAAATCATTTCGTCATTTGTGCAGATTGGAACTTGATAAGGAATTTCGCTACCTTAGGACAATCAATGTTATGTCAATCTAGAGTTGCACCCCTCTTATTAACCTTCAATTTCCTGTCATCTCAAATGTTATCGAATTCGAGTTTTAATTGTCGAATTCACCAAAGAAAATTTTTTAAACAGAATTTTCTCTTATATTCTTTTCTTTTTTTTTTTTTTTTATCAAAATTTACTCAAAAAGAAATGACAATATCAATTCATTTTGAACAAAGTTTTGTTGCATAAGTTCACAAAAAGAAAAAAAAAAAAGTTTTAGCAGATTATTCGCTAAATTATTGATAACGATGAGTTTAACAAAAAAAAAGCGAATAAAAGTAACAAAATGATTTAGAATAAAACCATGAGTCAAGAAGAAATTATTGTAAAAAAAAAATATAAATTAAAATTGCAAAAATTGTATATTTCTTAAAGGAGTTTCACAGAAAGCCTTTGAAGAACAAAAAGCCACATTAAAAGACCATCGCAGAAAATTTTTTTTCACTAAGAAATTTTCATTATATTCCTCAAAAAAGTTCATTATTAGAAAATGAACATGAAGCTCAAGACGTAACACAAACAATTAAATTTATTAATTTCTGTTCTTTTCAATATTTCATGATGATTTCATGACTTTTGATAAATTAAAATACAGCAAGAATTTTCAACTCGAAAATTGGATGTTTCTTTTCTTTGTCAATTGGATAATCAATTCTTCCATTTGAGTTTTAGCAGAATAATTATATTTAATCTATTAAAAAAAACAATTTCTAATGAAAAAGCTGAGGTGAGAAACTACAATACCTGATAAACAATCAATGATGATGATAGAATGTTGTCATAGCGGGTTAAAATAATATATGCAAATTTAAGTGATAAAAAGGATGTGATATATTTTGTTCGATTATCACTCAAAATTTTCCATTCAATTTCCATCAATCATTTTTGTTATTCAACAATAAGTTTTGCATAAATGATAAAGCAAAAACATCACAATACAATATAAAAATTTCAGAATCTTGCGATTGAAAATTTCTTAATCAATATAGATGTAACAGAGACATCTACTGTCGGCCTTGTCAAAGAGTTCATTGTAGATTATGGTCTTTCAGCGATTTTTTATGCATCTTTTGCGTCTTTTTTTTTGCGTCCAAATGGATCGCCAACAAACATAGTTACGAAATTGCTAAATAATGAGACAAACGAATTTCCTCAAAATGGAGCAAATATATTATATAATAACACTTTATAATAAAGAGTAGATATCACTCGATATGTAAATTAAAATTGTTCACTACAAAAAATCCATCAACATTAGATCTTTTTTTTTTTTTTTGTTCGCTTTCCTCAGTTATACATGTGAAAGAAATGTGGAATACCATCAAGAACTGTTCAAAAACTGATAAATCATGGTGCAATTTATATAATTATCACTAGTAATCGATGAGAGCAAGCAATATCTATACATAAACAATTCTGAGTAAATGCCAATTTCCTGGAAAAATCATTAAAAAAAACCGAAAAAATTAAGAAGGAAAGAAAAAAGAATGAGATCTAAAAAACCCAGAAACCAATATGAAAAACAATTTTGAACAATTAATTAAATAGTTGCGAAAGAACGAATGAAAAACGAGAACTCATAATTCATTTATGAAAATTTTGGTGATCATCGCTTAAAAATATCAATGTCAATTTTGGTTTCAAATTTTGAATTAAAATTTCTAATTTTAATCGTAAAATTTGAACTAAATTTAAAGATTTATTCATTTGTCATTTATTAATTTAAAACTTCGAAATGCTTATGCCATATCATTATTATCATTATAATCTATCAACAGGAAGCAAAATTTGTATTTTAATTCAAAAAACTGATCAGCATAAATGCGACTTTATTAATACTAAACAAATTTGAAACCTTAAAAACTATTAGACCAAATGCTAGAAACATCTAAAAAAAAAAGGAAAAAAAAAATGAAACTTAAGCTGCAGAAACAGATGCTTTGAAAAAACGACAAAAATTACAGATTCATGATTATTTACAAACGTGGAAGACAAAAACTGATTGTCATGCTCATATAAAAATAATCTTTGGAATTGTTCAACTAAACATTTTTTCCGATAAACATTTTTTCCGATATCTCTCCTTCTCTTCAAATGACAATGCAAAATATCAATTTGACAACTCATATGAGCATTTCAAAATTTTGACATTTGACATTGTCGAGGTTGATCGTACATATTTGCATAGTTAAATAATATCTGCTGGCAATGAGTTCTTAGAAATTTCTCAATTTCTAGATTTTAATTCTATAATAAGTCCATAAGCCTATTTTTCTACTAGAATAGGAAATTATAAATTTCAATTCTCTAATAATTAATCTGTAGATTAGTTTTTCTACGATAATAAGAAGTTTTAAATTTAATTCTATAATGAATAGTCTGTAAATCCATTTTTTTTATCAGGATAGAAAATTCCAATTTATGATAAATAATTCATAAATCCATTAAATTATAAATCCCATAATTCCATTAATAATTTATAAACTAACCCATAAATTCCGTAAATCCGTTTTTCTATTAGAATAGAAAGTTTATGATTTCAACCATCAAAATATTTCTTTTTCCTCATTTTTTGGTTAAATTACTAGGAACTCGAATTATCTGTGTTAGCAACTGAGCATAAAGTTTGAAATTTCCAGAAAGCTCTATCATATTAACCATTTTACCATTAAATTTTGCTATACGATGATAATACTTTGAGAAGAATGAGTGAAAAGCTCAAAAATTGAAATCAAAAACTTCCATTCATTACAGAATGTATGACAATTTTGCAAATAAAAGCAAACATCTTTTGGAGCCAGAAGTAAACATCTCGAAATTGAAGAAGTCAATATAATAAAAAAAAAAAAATCTTTTTAGATTCAAATTGTAGCAAATAAGAGGGTAATCTGCAGAGAATTGTTATAAACTTTAGGAAAAGCAATTCTTCAAAAAATATCTGAACAGCTTTTTCCCTCCTTTTCTTTCCTTATCTCTCCTACTTTTTTTTTTTTTACATTTCAATCTCAGTGATATCAATCGATATTTCTAAATCTAAAATTAAAAGCTGGTTTCTTTGAATCATTCAATAAAAAGACTCAAATTCTGGAGAAATTTCCTAACTTGTTCATAAAGAGATAGAAAAAAATCTATAGAACGAAATAAATTAATAGATTTGAGAAATCTACCGTAATGGAACTTGATGAATTTCCATCATAACACTATTTCTAACCATTTCAATCATACATGGCTCAGAAAAGTGATATTAAAAATTTTATCATAATCTCGAGCTTTCTTGATAAAAATGCTTGTTGCTATCTTTTGCAAACATCCAACTCCACTTATAAGTCCAAAAATGTGGCTATTAGCCACCTAATAATTTAAAAACTAATCGATAATAACAATTTAAATTACAAATATCTTCTGGATATTCAAAATGTAACACTGAATGAAATAAGGGAGTAATATTGCATTTGTCACTGAAGGATTAATATTCGTACGGAATAATACTAATAAATAAATACTTTCATTCATTCTCTCCCGATATATGCCGGAATAGGGATCTGAGAAAAATACCAGAATTTGAGCATCGACAGAATACCATAAAACTTAGTCTAACAACATATTTCAAGTTTTCCAAATTTTTAACATACATAAGGAATAGATGAAGAAAAAGCTCAAGTAACGCTAAACATATCTATTCCGAAGTATTTTACTATTTTTTATTTTCATATGTAATAATGCATCACAAGTTTTCTGCATTTTTTTAAACATAGTTTTTCTTCTTTTTTCATATTTTTTTGGAAGAAAAAAAAAATAAGCAATTAATTTAGTATTTAATTTTGAGCAATTATTTTAAAAATTAATTTTGAGCAATTCATTTTAATTTATTTAGCAATTAATTTAAAAAATGAGCAATTAAAACATGATTGATTGTTTAAAAAAATAAGCAATTAATTTAAAAATTTTATATGAAAATACATTGAAAAAAAAAAAAAAAAAAGAAAGAAAGAAAAAACCAAGTAAATAAATGACAAAGAATGAAATAAATCAATGAAAGTGAGGAAAATTTTTTGAACATTTCACAATTTTTTGAAAATTTTTAGAATATTTTTTTCCCTTGAATAAGAATTTGCAGAGTAATAATTTCTCAATTTCATGAATAATTCATTTTTTTTTGATTACGTCATATATAATAATAATAATGCGGAAAAGTTTCCAAATTATTTCTCCACACACACGAATATCGTTGAAGGAAACGAAATGATAGCAATAAGTTATACAAATCAAAATTTAATTAGAAACTCAATCACTGATAATTTGAGAAAACATGATTGATTGAGATGGCTTATCTTGACGATTGACGTTTTTGGAAGAGTCATATAAGTCTATATTTGTCATACAATCACGTCAATTACAAAATGGATAATTCTGATGACAATGCTTTATTTGTTTGTTTTTTTAAATCAATATGTTTTTTTTTCAAGCATCATGAAAGAAAAAATTAGATTTTTGGAATCATTAGATTTCTAGAATATGCTTACTAAATTTTGAAAGAAAATCTTCATCCATTGGATTTACTTGATATAAAGCAAACTATTAGTTTGTTGAATCAACCAATCAAGCAGCTAACAAATCAATCAATCAATCGATCAATCGATGAGACTATGATTCGGCATTGTTTCATAATGCAAAGAATTGACGATATTTGGATACATCATTAGTTTCAATAACTTTATGGATGACTTATACATTACAATTCATTTCGGTAAATCAATACATGCAATCAAGCTTATAGCATCACGGAAGCCAGAAATAAATGATTTATTTCGCAAATCTATATGTTTACTAAAAATCGATCATGTAAATATATCACGTCGCATCTCATAAATCGTTGGTATATCATCCTCATGCTCTACGTCATTGTCCAAATCAGCGGTTGCATCATAAATCTCGGTAGCGTCACGTGTGCGAGTTGGATGTGACATTTCCGTCATGTTCCAACGGATAGCTATCACAATTGCAATCATAATACCTCGAATAAAGGTATTTACGAAAATTACCAGAAATGGTTGATAATTTAAACCCCAAGAATGGTTTACTGCTGCAACCCACATATAACCATTCAGGAAAGCCATTTCAATTGTTGCAGTTGCTATATACATATTTAATCTAAAATTTAAACTTTTTCAAATTAAATGAGAAAAAATCAAATTTTTTTCATTCATAATTCAATGATGCGTAATGCTTAATATTGCATTATTGATTGATTCTAAAATTTATGAAAATCAAGAAATACTTCCTGAACTTATCAAATATGGTATATTCCTTGAATGCTTCAACAGTAATATGAGTGGCAATTCAACAATGTCATTTTCTCCTAACAAGTAATTTCAATGAATTTGATAGCTTTTACAATAATTTTATGACATCTTATAGTATTTTCAGAACATATTATTATGATGAAATTAAAAGCGATTTATTGGTAATATTTTCTAAATAAAAAAAAAAAAAAAAACAAATTAAAAAAATTTCAACTAACTTGGATGAATGATCCCATCTTCTCAATGCCCAGCGTAATTCAATCAATGATAAAATGTGAAATGTTAAGAGACCAAGAAATAAAATGGTGCGAAAATTACCTGCTGCTGCCATCTTGATATTGTTATTAGCAAAACGAATATAAAATACATTACTGCAAATTGAAAATGAAATTAATTAAATTAAATACTGGAATAAATGAATTAGAATTATTACGGCAAATTAATCAGTAAGTATAAATTAATTCAATACATAAAATTTACCCAATAAAAAGGAAAAACAAAATAATTCCAATGAATATTTCAATAATAAAAATGAAAGATAACGCAGTTCGATACGAAATCTTGAAAAAAGAGGTGAATATACGATGTGAGATCGGTGCCAATTTTGGATTTGTTGTCTGAAAAATAAATAAGTGAAAAAAAGGAAAAAAGCATTTATATATTTTGAAAATTTTTTTTTAATTTCTAATATTTCAAATTAGGCTACTTTCTTGCTGTTTATCTATATCAATTAGATTAATCTTTTTTTTCGGGACAAATTTTACTTAGCCCAAAACCTTTATTACATGACCATAACAATCGATAATTATCATAGATCACTTATAAATCAAATCTTCAAATCTATCATTCTTCCATTTTAATTTATTTTTTCGTTTTTAATATGAGCTAAGCTAGTAAAATGGTTATCCATTTTGTCTAAAAAAATAAAAAACAAAGATAAAAAATGGAAAAATAATTTAAATCTAAATTTTATATAAAATTAAAAATGATACATTTTTTAAAAAAGGAACCATTACCTGCCGAAGTGAAGTATGCGAAATCCAATCTCTTGTTGCATCCGTGATTGTACCCCATGGCTGGAATATTTAATTGGAAATATGCATTTAAATTACATTTTACAATCAAAATTGAAAATATAGTTTGAAAATCAAGTAAGCAGCCTGTTATATCTTTGAATGAATATGCATTTAAATTTCATCTTAAATTGAATAATTTTGCAGTTACAATAAGATCATATGAAAACAAGCCAATATATTATATTTCCATATGCAACTAATAACGAATAATTATAGCATAATGACTGAATCGGTTTTATAATAAAGACTAATATATTTTAAGATTTCTTTCTGATTCATTGCATTCAATCGTAATTAACAATAAAATTTAACACAATGATCTGAATAAAACGATCAATCCTATGCAATACAATGTTCAAAAAACTTCCCATTTAAAAGTATTTTAAAACTGAATGTTAAAAATTTGAATTGATTTTTTGAATCAATCAAGGTATTACCATTTTATATATGATAGCGTTGATATAAAATGCAACAAAAGCAAAAACTGTAATAATTGCTATTGGTCCAAGCAATATCAAATATCCGAAAAATTGATTCAACGTTTTGGATGATGATATAAATGCAGTACCATAATTGATGTGTTTTTCAATATCCATTCCACCCATCAGCAAATCAAATACACTCACTAACTTTGCCTAAAATTTAAAGATTGCTTAAAATAACTTATTTTCTATGATTATTTGAGTAGTTAAAGTAACATGAAAGTTAAGCAAAGACTTCAAAAAAAAAAAAAAAAAAAAAAAAGAAAAATTAAAACAAGAAACAACAAACCACAAGGAATGCAGGTACAGATGTAAACTGTAAAATGGTATATAAAGGACTTGTTGCACCAAGTAGAAACATTGTCAATGAACGATTCGTATTGATATTTGTCATTATGCGTATATCTGTATCCAAATTATACCATCCTAAGAGATAATTCTAATGAATTTAAATTTATTTGCAAATGAATTTTACAATTTTAACATCTGCATCAATCCGACAAATCGAAAACGTCGAAAACGATATAATTGAAGAAAATTTATAAAATAATCAGAATTAATTTATTTAATATAATATGCTAGCTATTTTTGTGTTATCTCATTCATGTATGTACTCGAATTTTTCCCGAAATGATTCTCGATTTCGACCGACAAGCTATCACCCTGTTTCATTTATATCACCTGATTATACCTATCGTATTGATTTGATTTTATTCATCTTAAACAACATGATCGCATCAATTTCTTGATTTTTTTGATAATTCCAAAAATACATAATCAGAACAATTGGATGGTTCCTTCGATATTTTAAACATTTGCTATATTCAGCAGATTTGAAAAAAAAAATAGTAGAACATTCTATAAATTTCAAATAATAAATTGAAATTTGAAATAAAAGAAAAAATCATTTACCATAAATGAAAAAAATAGAAACAAATAGGAATAACTGCGTGATTGATGATTGTGAGACGTATTGTAGCAATGTAGAAAATGATGTACCCATCTAAAAATATTATATAAATTTATAATATTAATAAACAACGATTATTCGTCATGCTTTCTAAAGATTAGATTCGTTATATCTTGTAAATGTAAAGATCAGATTTGTACGGATCATGGAAATCGTGCAAAACTAAGTAATTAAAAGAAAACATTGCTATAATAATACTAATGACATAATTGTAAGATAAATTAATGAAGCATATATAAATATATATTACAAAAAAGTAAAGTGGATGTCTCATATTGATCTTATTATAATGTCGTACTGAAAAAAAATTTGATATTGAATATTTAATTATAATATTATAACATGTTTGATTATTGATTAAATATCGAAAAAAAAAAAAAAGGAAATTTATTTTAAATGGTAATACTGACAGGCATACAAAGTAGAAGACCCGTTGTGGCAAATACGGTACATAGCAAAGCTAATAGAAGTATTCGGAATTGTTCCACAAATGGAAATTGTTCTACGAATGAATTGTAAATGAATATCAACAGTACGATCTGAAAGATAGTAATTAACGACATATATGATTAGATAATTAGATAAAAGTATTTCATATTGTGATAAACTACTATGATACTACATCACTTTATCATTACAGTATTATGGTGTAAAATTTAACCATTTTTATACACTTTTGATACATTTTGCATAAACATATACAACTTTTATTTATCAAACAGTAAGTATGCGGATCATGCAATAGATAATGTTCCCTGGATAAATTTATTGAAACTAATTTAAAAGGTTAATTACTTTAACCATAACTTTAAATTTCAAATTGAATGATGATAAAGTTAGCGATAGTCATTGTTCTATTCTAAGATATTTAGAAATAATGCTTAATTTGAATAATTTTATGCTTTAGGCACTTTTTAAATTTCTTTCCCAGCTTCCTTTTATTTTATTTTTTTATAATAGACAATTTAAAGATTAATAAAATCTAAATTTTTTTTCTTCTCTAAAAATTTTGTATATTTCAATTAATATTTCGCTATCTGAATTTTAAAGAAAAATCTTTCCTTCTCTAGAGCGTTAGTGCTAACATTTTAGCTTATTTCTATTTCATCATTGAATTCTTTTAAGAAATTTGAAATTTTGCAAGAATTATTGACTGCATTTATCTTATAAGGAAGCATATTTCAAATAAATTAATTTATACAAACCATAGGACCGATGCAAGTATAAAGCAAATTGGCAATATAATATAAGACTGCCCAAATTGGTCCACCAGTAATTGTAGCAAAACATGCCGCAGCCGTATCAAACGAAAATGTTTCATATGAAAATTAATTAGTGAAATTAAAAAACAACGAAATTAATGTAAAATCAGAGTTTCAAAGTGAAAAAAAAAAAGATTTTGATTTCATAACAAAACAATTTATCGAAAATTTCAATCGATATTGTTTGTGATATGTTTATATACTATCTGATGAACTTTTTCTTTTTGAAAAGGCAAATATATTCACAAAAAATGTGAGATTATCCAATTCCATTACGACAAATTCTTTAAGACCAAATTTGGTACAATTCAAATTTCTGTTTCTTCTAAATTAAAATACTCCTTTTTCATGAGTAAACTAAAACTTTTAAAAGAATTTTCACGATCAAATGCTATATAGTCATTAAATTTAAGTTATTACAAAATGACCATTTTAACCAGTTCCGCGGTTACACAATTTTGTAGGAGCCTTAAACTGAACTAGTCCAAAGAAAAATCCTGAAAAGTTACCACGGAATTTAAAAGTTTTATCGAGTTACCAAAGAATACCAAGGTAAGATCAGAAAATTCTAGAATTTAAATTCGAAAAAAAAAGAAAAAGAAAAACAACAAACCAGTAGCCGCATAGCTATCATAAGCAGGTTGCACGTTTGCCAAATGTCCATTACAACCATCCTTGAGAACGTAAAAAAATGTTGGCGGTAACTGAAAATAAGAATAATTAAATTAAAATGAATTTTGTTACCAAATATCAGTTGTTAAATTACTAATACCTAAATAAACTCATCCTCTAATCAATAAACAATCACCAATACGGTCCAGCTAGTCTACTCAAACAAAATGCAAATTTTTGTTTGTTCAAAATCTTATGTCTCCGAAAGTTTCTAAACGCATACCTTATTTAAAAACATACTTATTCGAATGCAACGTTGCATGAAAATTTCAGATCAATCGGTGAAGAACTTGAAAAGTTGTGTGGAAATGAAAAATGAATATTTACATTTTTATTCGTATAGATTTATTTATATAGTTACTCTTAAATAAGATTATAAAAAGCAATTTCTATTGCCTTTATCGCTTTTTGCGTACGAAATAGTAGTAATGCACAAATTGAAAAATGAAAAAAAAAATTCCCTTACTTTTCAGATGTCATCAACATTCTCGCTTGCGTTACTTTCTAAAGTGTTATCAACATGCTCAAACTTATGTCACTTTTTCAAGCATTATCAAAAATTTTCGCGCGAATTGTACTTTTTTTAAGTCGATTATATTATTTTTTCACTTGCTATCAAAATTCTCGCATACACTACTTCTTTAGATGCTATCAATATTCTCGCACGTGATGCTTGTTTAAATATTTCAAAGTTTAGGCAAATTTGCGCTTATATAAGCAAATCATTTTTTAATCCAACGATATCATAAAAATAAAAGAATTTCATTTTTTGATGATATGTTGTCACTAAAAAATTTAAATTCAAAAAATGTTTAATAAAATTTTATCATTAATTTTGTAGTTCAATAACTAAGCAAAATGTTGAAATTCAGTTATTTCATCACTTATTGATGTTTTCTTTCCATTTTCACATTTCCCTTGTTACAACTCGTTATGAAAAAGAATTGCAGATAGAGTTAAGAAAAAATAAATAAATTCTGCTCTTTCTCTCTTGTTCGTCTTCATCAAAAAAAAAAAGTTTTAATTTATTATGTAGCAATTATGTTCAAGTCATATCTTACTTATTTAGTAAATAATGAATAGATCAAAAGAAATATAAATAGTTTATGCATACTAATTGGACTGCAAGAAGGGCCAAAGCATTCATTGGCTTATTCCCAGAATTTATACGACTTGAGGCAAATATTAAAATGCCTGTAAAAGCTGATGAATAATCCATTAAAGCAATTGTGGTACGAAAGAAACCCTGAAAAAAGAAAAAAGTTTTATATTTTAAAATTAATTTTGAGTTTTTTCCTTTTCTCTTTTTTTGCAATGACATTAAATGAAAATGAAACAGTGCTCTTTATTTCCCAATCAGTGATATTGATAATATAATAATAATGATAGCAATTTATGACTGCACTATTTTACCCCTGAATATCGGGAAATATCAATGGAAATAAAAAAAAAGTGAAATTCTATTGCATGATGTATTAAGCAATTAACTAAATGATTACCTAATTTATTGAGCAATAATTATCTAATCGATTAGATAATCATTTAGAGTAATTGCTTAAATCTTGATAAGTTAATCGATCAATTAAATATTATTTTACGTAACTGATAAGTTAACTTCTTTTTATGTACAACCGATGAACTAAATTTTTTTTTTTTATTGTAGATAATCAAATGAATTAATTAATCGCTGCCTAATAAAACAAGCAAGGATCAGTCTTTGAACAGTTCTGAAAAATTATCACTTAAGTAAAATTTAAATAAAAATATGAAATCTTTCTGAAATTATTCATATCGTTAGTTGATTATTCCATTTCTTGAAGTATTTATTAATCTTATGTTTATCTAAACACTTTCTTTCCACATTTATTTGAAAGCTTAATTTTGTTGCCAAAAAGAATATTTGAATGAAAGTATTATAATAGTTTTCAACTAAAGATAATTATAAAAAGCTAATGACAATTATAACAATGCTGTACCCTGAAAATGATATATTATGTGAATAATATGTTTTTACAACTTTAAGAAAAAAAAAAATTGCTTTTTTCTTATTTTCTATTTTCAGTTTAAAATTATTTTCTGATAATTTGAAATAAAATTTCATTTTTTTTTCTCAATAATTTCTGAACGAAAGTATTGCCATTCGCTTAAAAACAATTGAAAGGATAATTTGGAAATTTTTATTGCCAAAATTAGAGAAGTTTAAATTGATACATTCGGAAATAAAATATCCAAAAGGACAAAAAAAGGAAGAGGAAAATGAGAGTGGATAATTGATATGATTTAGAGAAATGTTGAAACGGATAATGATATGAGTAAAATAGGAAAATGAAATTTAATTACTTACATGAATTTCGGAGAAATACTGAAATGGATATTTTTCGATATTTTCCGGTGTAATTTCACGCTCATTATTTTTACCGAATGAAAATCCAAGTACTGTAAGACAGCAAATCAGAATGGTATATAAAGTTAGTGGTAATAGCAGGCAAAATCGTGAAAGAAACCATCCTGGATTAGTGCCATATCTTGAAAAAAATAAATAAATAAATAATTAAATTAAAAAAAAATTATTAAATTATTTAATGAATCAATTTTTTTCGGAACAAGTTAGCATTATTTTTATTTTTAAAAAACATAATATTTTCTGCAAGCTTTTTTTCTTTTTAATTTTTTTTTTTTTTGACCTCTTAATTCTAATTAAAAATTAACGAATTCTTGATAAGAATTACTTTTTTACAATTAAAAATAGTATTAGCCAAATTGAAATATGTGCAAGAGTAAGTGAAAAAGCCGGGAATTCAATCGAAAATTTCCTTATAACAGTAGGATCTTCAAAGTACCATACATTTGGTATCCAATTGGATAAATTGGTATCATGTGGTAGTCCTCGAATTGCATATCTAAAAAAATGTATAATTAACATGCAAATTATTTTTTCAGTTTTATTTTAATTTAAAAAAATAAATTTGAAAACGAAAAAAAAAGTTTTCGCTTTTCATTTGGAATGATCCAATCAATAAAATTTGCTATTTTTGAAATATTCAATATTTTGTAAGAAAGAAAGAATGATTTTAATATGGTTAAATTTGAAAAAAAAAAAAAAAAAAAACTTGTTAAATTGTTGTGCTGGCCAATTATTATCCGGTTGATGTTGCGCTTTTCCATGCGAAATATTAGGTCGCAACAGTTCGACGCATAAATGATCATTGTAACTATGATCGCAATCAATCGCCCAATCCAAACGTTTTCGTATTGATACAAATATGTATAATAAATTCTGCGCAGCTGTTAATGATCGAATAAATAATCGTTCACCAGCTAGCCATGTAAGAGCCCAACCGATACCTTTAATTAATAAAGCAAATGATCATTGCTCTCTTTATTTGTTTTCTTTTAAATTTAAAAATTGATTATTACAAAATTTTTGTTTTTGAAAAAACAAAGAAAGAATTTACTTAGCTTTAACGAAGAGAGAGGAAGAAAGCTTTGATGTATGCTTTTGTTTTTGTTTTTTGTTTTGTTTTTTTTTTTTTATTAAAAAATTTAAATTAAAATTTTATAATTGTTAATAAATAGTAATTAAGCTCATTAATTTAATTGCCAACTTGTATCCTTTTTTTTTATATATCTTCTCATAATTTTCCTTTCTTATTTATGCAATAAATTTAGTTTTTCATTTATTTACGAGCAGTTGCCATGGAAGCTTTATTACATGTATTCTAGAATTATTTATCATCGGATATCACTTCGTATTGAACGAATTTAGATATATATATATATATATATGTGAATATATAAATACAAGCACATGCATAAAAACAATTGAATGAACAAATAAATAAACAAATAAAAAATTCGTTACTATTATCTTTTTTTTTTTTTCAGTAAACAAACAACAACTGAAATTACTATAATCAGTAATATTAAGATATCAAAATTAATTTTTTATCAATTATTTTTTTTATTCATCACTGATAAAAAGAAAAAAAATGAAAAAAAAAGAGGAAAAAAGATTAGTAAATTAATTTAGATTAGGTAAAATATAAGAATATAATTACATATTTTCCAGAAATTAATAAAAAGAAAATTTTAATATACTTTTTTTGCTTCTTATTTTCATCCCATATATTTATTTCTAACGCTGATTTTTTTAGTGTCAAAAATCTTTTTTTTGCTTTTTTTCGAAGCAAAATTTGATTTGAAATAAGAAAATAGCATAAAATTTTCCGTTTTTTTTCATTTTCCTTTTTCATTGTTCACTTCTGCTTTTATTCTTTTTCATTTTAGATCTTTTTTTTTTCCACTTTAATTATCTAAAACCTTAATGAAACTTTTATTTTGTCGTTCTATTCTTCTTTTTTCTGCATCTTTCAAGAAAACTTTTTTTCCTAAATTTATCAATTTCAACATCGTTGTTTTAACTTATTTGAAAATTTCACAGGATTTAAAAATTAAAAAATTAGGACCAAAAAAATGATAAATGAAAAATTTGATTTCATAATTGTTAATTTATTTTAAAAGGAACTAAAAAAGTTTGGTATTTTAACAGCAATTGCAAAAAGGCTATTAGCAAATGTCAAATAATTAATTTAATGGCTATTTTTTATTTTCTTTTTTAGTAATCATTTAAATTCTTATCATGTTTTGCAGTTTCAGTAATTTACTGTATAAAATGTGAGAAAAGAAAAATGTTGCCTCAATAGTTTTATTTTCCTTTTTCAAATGATCATTAAATTTCGGTCATTTCATTTCCTTTTGTTTTCGAGTGACCATCAAATTCTCAGTTACACAATCGATTTAATTATATGGATGAAACTTGAGAAAGATAGATAAAATAAAGATTGGACGAGAAGCAAGGGAAGGAGGAATTTTGAATGCTTCACTAAACAAATTTTCCTTATCTTCCTTCCTTTCTTCCTTTCCCTTTGACTTTCATCCTTAAATTATCCACAAAATCTAAAATTAAATATGAGAACAAGAATAAATGAAGAAAAAAAAAAAAAAAGAAGGAGGTAAATTGTGATGGAAAAATGAGGAAATGAAATATGAAGAAAAAAGAATTACCATAAGAAGCCTGTTCCAAAAATCGATTAAATTTTTAAAACGAAAAGGAAAGAATTCAATAAATTTTTTAATATAGTATCAGAAAAATTATTACAAAAAAAAAAAAGAAAAAGAAAAAAATTCAGAAAAAGAAGAAAAAAAAAGGATATTCTGTTGATCAAAAATGGAAATTCAATTCTGAATTTTTAAACATTTTAAATAAAAAAATTTATGTTTAGAATTTCTCATAAATTTAAAAATGAAATTGTTGATTTTCGCATAAATTTTTATTTTACATTCGTTCATTTTTACTAATTTTACTATATGATAAGTTTGTGTTTCTTTTTTGTTTTATTTTTGCATTTTTGAAAATAAAATTTGAGAATTTATAAGAAGAAGAATGTGAAAATGCATTTCATATGTCATTCTAAAAGTGCACAAATATTTAAGAATACAATTTATCGATTGAAAAATTTTGAATCATTACTTACCGGAAGCGATTGGTGCAATGCGTGAAAATGTTAGTACGGGTCCAGCACCCGAAACATAGCCTAAATTGATGAGTAAATTTGCAGCTGGTAATGTAAATAGAAGAAATATCAATGGCCATGTTATCAATGATTGTGATAATAGCTGTGCATATGATGCACCTGCTAATGTTGCAATACTATATGCATCGACTGCATCGGATGATACATACATTGTCATTATAATTGTAGTGATAACAGCAGTAAATAGTAGTTAATGATAACAAATTGATAATAGTTTTTAATTATCGTGATTTATTTGATGAGAAAAATGATTTGTTTTTGTTTTGTTTTGTTTTTTTTTCTTTTTGTTTATGATGGTAACAGATTGAATATTAAAAAATAGTCAATTTCTAAATCAATACTTTACTGTTAAGCATTCAGAAAATGGAATATAATTTTGGACATATGTGCATAGTAATAGAAACAAATTTAAAATAGCAATAATTCATTAGAATTTGGCAGAGGGAAAGATTAAAATATCTTTTATGATTGTTGTTAGATAGCTGTAATAATAATAATCAAGAATACAACCTGAAATTGATATGATCATATAAATTTATTATTAAGATGCTTATGAATTAACTTTCATATTCAAACAGTTACAGTAATATTAATGATTGCGATACGATATTACTAATGTTGGTAAAAAAATTGAAAAAATTTGGTTGAATAATTAAAATTCAATAATAATGATATCATGCAAAACAGATGATAATTATGTTACTGACATTAAATATATAATTACAATTACCACAGCAACGCTAAATGATAAAAATATTGTGAACGGAGCAATAATTGAATTTGACTGAAACAATAAAAATAAGGAAATTTGAAAAATTTTTTTGCTGACTTAAAAAAAAGCCTTCCGCTACTTGCTTATTGAAATGACATTTCAATGAATTATGAATTATTGATAAAAGAAAAAAGAAAAAAAATTTTCTTTCCTTACAATATTATGCAATTTTTCTCATCTCAACAACAAAATATAAACATAACTTTGAAATAATAAATAAGAAAAGAATGAGAAAGCAAAAGGGAAAGAAAACGATTAGATAAAAGTCAATGCCGTCATTTGAATGCATTAATCAATTAGTTTTTTTTTTTTTTTTTTTTTTTTTTTTTGATTATATTTGTACATACCGAAGAATCGATGAAAAAAAAAAAAATGATAATTCAATTTTGGATTACTTAATTAAAATAAAAATTATCTCTATAGATTTAGAATATATTTCATTGAATGAGCATATGACGACAATAATCATCATCACTACCATTACTATTATATTATTTTTGTATTATCAACAAAAACAATCATTATTATTAAAATTTTCAACAATAATTATTATCGTTATTTTTTTTTTTTGTTTTGGCCATTTAGTTATAAATTGTAATATATGATTACAAATTATATTTATCATTAATAAATTTTCTCTATCATCATTTTTCTCTCTTCTTCATCCTTCATCCGATTGTTTTATAAACTAAAACAGCAATAAAATTTGGACTAAAATAATCGCAACAAAATAACATTTTTTTTTTCATTTTTTTTATAAAATATATCGAAATGTTTTGAAGAAATCAACCAAAATAATGCCTTTGAAAAATTTCCATTCAACATCTATATTATATATATATATATATATATAAATGTTGATATTCGAAACAACGTCATTAAACATTTAAAAAAAAAAAAAAAAAAAGTTATTTCTGTTTAACATCTGTTTGATTTATTTCTGTAATCATTTCACATTCATTGCAATTAGTCAACCAGTAATTTATCGACTTTTGTTGTAATATTATTGAAAATGATAAAATTGTTCAATTTTTCTTAAAATTCTTCAATTGAAATAAATGTGACTAGAAAAAATTAATAAATTATAAGAATATTATCAATAAAATTAATTAATTATTGCATTTATTGCCTTTTATCATTATGTAATTATGGTATATTTAATAAATCATACTTATTTGTTAATTTTAATATTATATTTTTATCGAAATATAATTTGAATAATCAGATTAATGTTAATAAAAATATTTGCAATGATTCAGGAAAAAATAGAAGTGAGAAAAATCAAAATTAGAAATTAAATCAAATAAAACATTAATTGATAATAACATTAGCAGAAATTGATAATTAATCATCAATGAAGACTAAAAAGTTTGCCAAAACAATTATTGATAGAATTGGTGCAATTTTCCATCAACCATCAGTGTAATCAAGGACAATGACGATGTGACAGCAACAATAGTGATTGAAAAAGAAATCAGGACGATGAAACTTGCAAATCATCCTTCATGCACATGCATATATCATCTGCACGACAATCATTAGGCTTTATTTTCTTTTTTTAATTTATTCAAAGAAAATGATAGCTTAATATTTGCAGTAATATTTTAAAAAATTTGATAATCAATCGGACAAAATAACTGATTGATTCATTAAATGCTAGTAAATAATGCGCAGAATTATTTGATTAGCAATATTTAATGCTCAATTTCAGAAATATTGATTGACTGAAAAAATTTCTAAACCATCAATTGAAATGCTCACCTACATAGATAGCATAACATGTTCATGGCAATAAAATTTCTTCATTTGATATAAATATTTACGTTTCACAGAAATTCTCAAATGCCATTCAGTTTTATAAGTAAATGAATTAGATATTTCGAAAACATTAAAACAAAAAAAATTATAAAAATTATTTCGAAAATATTAAAATAAAAAATTATAAGTTTTATTGCTTGAAAAATAATTTTTTGCAATGCGAAAAATTATTAGATTTCAGCATTTTATGCATTCTTTACATTTTTTTATGATTTTTAAACAGTTCTTTTATTTGTATAGTATTGAGAATACCAAAATGAATCAATCGATAATTCTATTTTTAGCTGTTAATAATAACAGCTAATTTTTACAACATAATTAAATACAATTTTGATATTCACTTATCATGATTAAGATAAAAATTTTATATAATCATTTAACTATATTGTTTTCTCTTTATTCCCTCTCATTTACTTCTCAAAAAAAAAAAAAAAAACTGCAGAAATATGAAATTAAGCATAATTCCTATTTCGATGAATTCATGCAACTAATTACATTCAAACACATTAAATTCTACCAGACAGAAAGGAAAAAATGAAAATTTTTCATTTGGAAAAAGAAAAAATTTCAAAAAAATAAAGTTTAATGAAAAAACAAATTATTTTCGCTTTCTTTTCCAATTAACTGTTTTACTTCATAAAAATATTATAATTCACAAATTTTATCCATTTAAAAAAAAAAAGAAAGAAACTCTTCTTCGACTAATTTTTTTTTTTTGGAATTTTTTTAATTCAACGAAATATTTTAACTCAAATTTTTACATCTCCATGAAAATTCGTTTTTTAAATTTAACACTTTTGCTTTCAATATACTGAACTTAATTTCGCGCAAATAAATTCTTTTTCTCTTCCGATTTCTTCGCTTGCAATTGCTTAAAATAAATTTATCGAAAATTCGGGAAAAGCTCCAATACAAAAAAATCAAATTAAAAATTAAATCAACTTTAATGAAATCCAAATTTATCAAATGAAATTATTGAATTAAATGTTTCAATGGAAATTTCTCAAAAAGAAAATAAATGAATTTGAAAATGAAAAAAACCATTTTTGAAAAGAATGAGAAAAAAAAAAAAGAAGGAAAAAGAAAATGGAAAAATCAATCAAATAGTGAAATAACAAATGTTGTACTTATCAAGGGAAAATATAGAAAGGGGTTGGAAAGCTGGAACAGGTAGGAGTTGGAAGAAATGAAAGAGAAAAGATGGAGAAGATGGAAGTTTAGGAAGAGAAACAGGTATGAATTGAAGAGATAGAACAGGTAAGAGTTGAGAAAATGGAACAGGTGAAAATTGAGAAAATGGAAAAGATTGAAGTAAAAGAAGGTAGTTTGTCTTTGAAAAATGACAGTTGCAATGAAAGATCGAAAATCCTTTCCATTTTGTTCAATTACGAGACTCGGAGAGACTTTTCACCACCCACACAATACCATTCCATCTTGAATTATGAACAAAAAAAAAAAAAAAAAAAAAAAAAAAAAAAAATGGAAATGAAATCGATGTCACCAACCATCGAAACATGCAAACATAGAACACACAATACATATACACACAGATAACAAATATACACAATGATGCTATGAATCAATGTGCTTACATAAGTTATAAATGATAAATATAACACGATTAACAAAGTTTGAAATTTTTGGAGAAGAAAAATGAAAAAAATTGTGGAATTTTCGATGGCAAAAAAAAAAAATGAAAAAAATTTAAAATTTTGAAAAGTTTGAAATTTGAAAGAAATAATTCAAAAAAAAAAAAAAAAAAAGATGAAAAATATAAAGTTTGAGAAGTTGAAGGAAAGATTGAGACGATTGGTGGTAGAGAAATATGGTGACATTGTCGATGGTGCCGAAATAAATGGTCGAATCATTCGAAATGGTTGTGTGTTTGTACTGTCACAGCAAGCAAGATATCATCATATTGATTTTGTCATGAAAATTTTGGATTTCATCGAATGCGTCATTAAGAATGAAATTCTAAATATCATTAGAGATTAGTTTTAAACATTACTGATGTTATTATGGAAAGGAAATTTTATTAGTTAATTAGCACAGTCATTTTTTTTTTGCATCTAATTGTTCGTTTCAAATTAATTATTTAAAAGAATTTAATTAGAGAATTTCTTTATGAAATTCACGGAAGATTACTAAGAAAAAAGAAAAAAAGATTGAATTTATAAAAATTTTTCGGTAAATTGTAAAATTAAAATCAAATTAAAAGTATGCATTGATTCTTTTCATTTATCGTCATACCAAAATATTTTATAATATAAATATGATGAAATCATAAAAAGTATTCTGTATGATAGAAATTTGCAATATTTCTCGGTTAAATGAATTATTAATCTATGTTTCATTCTTTGATCTGATACAAAGACTTTATTCTATCATCTCCCGATCTAATAATTAAGCTTGTATGCTTGTCTAAAATGTTGGAATCTATGTTAATTGTCTAGAATATTGCAAGGCCTAAAGCTTTTGTGCATTATTTAAAGCTATAAGCAATGTATATCTCTTATTTTTTGCCTGATAATCAAGACCTTTTGTATAACATATTGTAAGTCATTGCATACCACAAGATCAACGATTATCAATATAAAAAAGAACTTCCAGCAATCACGGCATCAATAGTATCTATTTAAATAAAAATGTAAATGCTACCTGTTACTCCTCAATGATCTCCGCAAGTTCTCCACCGACTTTTTTCAAATTTTGAAACAATCTTGCAATCAAATAGGCGCATGCTCTTTTATAGACGTACTTATTTTTTTTTCGCGTGACACGTGCGTAATAACTAAAAGTACGTGAGGGACGGAGTTTGTTGACTCCGCCTTCCTTTCTTCTCTCATTCTCCTTCTTCCTCTCATCTCTCTAATAATAATGATAATAATAAGGCCTCCTTCTTTCTATCATTCTCCTTCTTCCTTCCATCTCTCTAATAATAATAATAATCCGTCTTCCTTAATTGTAAACAAGAAATACTAAAGGTCAACTGGCGCGAGATTAGTTTCAAAGGGATATTTTAGAGTAATTTTGCATATCCAAGTGACCTTGGGTGTCTGGTGTTGTCAAATATCATATCGGTTATAATGGTAAAAAAATACATTTGAGTCTATGCCCTAATCCATCTCACCTCGAAGCGGTAAATCCAGTTCTGGTGACAAACATGTTTACCACTAAAACGCTCCAATTCACAGATAAACGACAAAGATCTACGCAGCAACAGCAATAGCTCGGTGTTCCAAGGGTTCCACTTCGACAGTTCAAAGCGACACGACAGTAGCAATAATCGAACAATTCACTTGAATGGTATTCTTCTTTATTATCGACAAAGGAAAGACTAACCCAGTGATTAATTCGCCTGGATGTTCTCTGATAATTGTTTGTTACGAAGAAACACTCTTCATCAATCAATAAAACCTTTCTCAACAGCATTCATCTCTGTTACACAAGACACAAAAAACATTGCTATCTCGCCTAATTATCCTCACATTCATTGCTACCTAGTCTAATCACAATAGCAGAAATCAGCCTCTAGTCCAACCAAACTACAGATCAAATTACAAAATATTGGTATTTTTCCCAACACTAGAAACCTGAGCTTTCTCTTTTTTTCCCACTTAATCAGACTGAGCAACAGCAGCGCGTGTATTCGAATGCAAAGTTGTGTCAAAATTTGAAAACAATAGGTAAGGACTTCTCGATATCTAAGATTTTGAATTAATATAGATAAGATGCATGTTTAAGAACTTTCGGAGGATTTAAGATTTTGAACAAACGAACATTGATGCTTTTTTCATATAGATTATGGAACCGGATAAGTGAAGCATCCGGCTAGTTTAATAATAGCACTGAGTAGTCATTCAGTGGTTACTAAGTCAATCAACTCAACAGCCTTTCAATTAATTCGAAAATCAATATTCTCTGATTCAATCCATCTCTACTACAATCAAGCGATTCGTGATATTATCTGACTTTATTCTATCTTATAATATAAAGAAGAATCAATTTTCCATTAATCAATAAAACTTTTCTCACTAAGATTCGTTTCTGTCACAACAAAAACTTTCCCACCATTCCTATAATTTATAAATTATGGCAAAATATCATTGTTAGCATTCTCATAACTCTAATATCATTTCTTGAGAAAGGGGAAAATTAAGAATCTTGTCATATTTTCACAGATTAAAATGGAATATAAAAAAAAAGAAAAGTGCACAAAAAAGGTTTCTAAAAGCCACAGAAGACAAAAAATGAGTCAAAAAAAAAAGTATTAATATTAAGTTCGAAAAAAAAATTTAATAAGTAAAATGATTCAAAAAAGTGTGCAAAACACAATAGAAATAAAAGACATGCACAAAGTACAAGTTGCAGATAATGAAAAAATAATTTGAAAAAGCATTCAGAACTGAAGTCAAATATAAAATGCATGTAAGTGAAGCGAGCAAAAAAGCATGCAAAAATTGCTGATAGAGAAGACTGCAAGCATCTTAAAAGTATTAAGGTAAGATAATAATTTAAGTAAAAATTGAAATACATGAGATTATTATGAAGTATAGAGTAAATGAGGTGAAATAAGAGCGAAAGATAAGTCGAAATTCAAACTAATTAATCTAATGCAAAAGAAAAGAATATTGAAAAATAAAATATTCGAAATCCTTTAAACAAACAAAATTGTTGATCGTAAAACTAAAGAACTTATAACTAAATTATTTGTTCAAATAGATGCAATTTAATAAATGAAGAGGACTTATTGATTCGAATAAATTTTGCTGCTGAACTCCAGAATATCACAATTGTAATAATTTAAAATCAAATAATAAAAAAACAAATAAATATGAACAAATGAATATTTGAAACGGTTAAAGTACAATCAGAATAATGATAGACTGATTATTCGGCAAAAAGTTTAAAAATGATAAAAGATTTAACAGATGAAACAACTTATCGGAAAATCAAAAATTTCTATTGAAATGGGCGATATAGATGATAAGAATAGTCAAAAAAAATAGGAAATTTGAATTTCTGTTTCTGTTATCGGAAAACCATGAATAGCTCAATAGCAGGATTGCATTAATTTATTATAACTATCTAAATATTAAATTATACGAAGAAACCATAAAGCAAAATTTGCAACTTATATACAATCAAATCAAGCATTTTCAGCATCAGGTATAGTCATTTTCTTAACATCTTAGTGAGTAAAGTAACGGCTAGAAAAAGATATAAAATAATTTATTAATGCATAAAAAATAAAAATAAAAATAAATAAATAAAACAATTTACTAAAACATTCCTCATTATACTACTTCATTTTAGCAAATGCAAAATTAGTGCCTTAAGAATTACTAAAAAACAATAAATCTGATAAAATGAAAAAGTTGAAGAGAGTAAATAAATGAAAGAACGTTGAATACCAAATACGATAAATGAAAGTAACTGATACCAAACATAAAAGCTGTTATAAAATAAAATTAAGGAATATTTTTTGCATACAAAAACACAATCAAACTATCTTCTTTTAAAATCAGTTTTAGCAATTTTTATTAAAAAGATAATAAATGAGATAAGATAAGTCGAGAAATATTTTGAAAAAAGTTTCGATATTTAAGAATAAAGGTATGATTAATAGTGATGATCGAAAAAACATAGGAATGTTGATAATAAATGTTGATAATAAACACAGGAACAGTAATGAATGAGAAATAGATAATCATTTAGGCAATAAATTAAATGCTAATTATGATAAAATTAAATATAATAAATTAAGCATAAATTGTCACTTGTATTCTATATAGATAGTGCCAATAAATGATCAAAGTGTCGTATGTTTAAATACAACAACAATTAGTATAAAAAAAAGATAGATCAGTGAAAACTATAGATAATTTTCTATATTATCATTAATACCATTTCTTATAGCAAACACATTAATATGCTAGTACACAGAAATTGGAAACTTAAAAACTAGCAAAAAAAAATATGCAAATTAATCGTAAATTTTTGCATTTCAAGTGATTAAACATTAAATCGACAAAGATATTTTTATTTCTTCTTGTACTATATTTTTAAATTTAAATAATTAAGTAATGCAAACATTTCTATAATACAAAAGAGAAGTTAAAAAAATTAAAGAACTGACTTCAATAAAAACAAATGGAAAAGTCGTTTAAATCCGTAAATTAATCATTAATATTCCCTAACGGAATAATTAAGAAAAAAAAATGTTAAATATGCAAAAAGATATGAAGTGCTGATAGCAAATTTTGAATTTTAAATTTAGAAAAAAAAGAAAAACATCCACATTTAAAATCTATGATATGAGCGTTATAGATACAAAATACTGCTAGCAAATCAGCCAATCCAAATTAATGAGACAAAAATATTCATAATTTCTTAAAAAAAACTAATTGAAAATTGAAAAATACTGTATAAAAAATTAAAACAAAGCTTCAATTTCTTGTATCTATTATGAATGTAAATAAAATAATGATCAGTAAATAAAAATTGAAAAATTAACCCAACTAAATTAGTTTTTTTTCAAAAATTAGTAGAATAATACCGAATATGAAGACAGTTTCTAACAACTTGTAAATAATCTTAGAGAAACCCAAATTTAAACTATTTAAAGAACATTATTGGTTTTAACTATTAAAAAAAAAAAAAGTTAAGTCATAATTATACATGAAAAATGAAAATCTGCAAAAAGATGAAAACAATCAAATTGTGTTATAATAGTCAATAATTATAGATAATAGCTAATAATTTAAAAAAAAAACTTTAACCACAATAACCTTTTAATTGCAACCAGAAAGATCAAAAAGTATATTTATATATAAGAATAAGAAACATAGTAGCCATAAGAATACTTCTGACCATCCCAAATAAATGAAATAAACAAATATTAGCTACAAAGTAAACTTGTCGATAATAATATATGAAAATCTAAATATTTAAAAATCAATTAAACTAACAAAAGAATAAAAATGAAATAAATCAAACATGCATACATGTTACAATTATAATTGGCTGTAAACAGAACTATTAACTACAATAATTAAATAAAGAAAAAAAAAAAACAAAGTTATATAATCAAAAATGAAAATCACAATGAAAGATAATTTAAATGGTTTCATCCGAAAGCATTATTTTAAAAATTAAGTCTTATGATATCACGATTTTCTCAAAATCATCAAATGACAATAAATTCAATCATTTATTTATTATTAAAGAATAAACAAGCGTTCAAAATTTTCATCGTGATTTTTCAAAAATTACTAATCGAATAAGAAAAAAAAAAGCTCAAAAATGAGCAAATTAATTCGAAAATTAGAAATCAAATATTCAAAAAAAGAATAATTGCAAAATTAAAATTATTAATACTATAGTAAGTAATTAGCAAAAGAAAAAAATTGAGGAATTAATAGCAGTTATGTTATTTGTGTTGTTTCAAATCATACAAGTAAGTGATGGAAGTGTGAAGAAGGAAATATCAATGTTGGAGTAGGACGGATGGAAATGATTTTTAAATTAATCGCATTGAACTAGCATTTGGGCAGAATTGCTTTTTTTTTGGGATTTTGTCTCATTTTTTTTAAAAAAAAAAGAAAAAATCTAAAAAAAAAGTTTAATGCAATGCATTATTGCCGAATAATTGAAAGAAAAGTTAGTATTGAATGAAAAATAATTAATGCTTAATGCAACAGTTTCTTTCTCGGGAAGGAATAAATGAATGGTTGAGATAATAATTTCTTGCATTTGGCATCATTTGAAAAAAAGTTTTCATTTATCAGGAATGCAGAAGTTTGAATCTCTTCGTTTCTCTCCATCAATTTCATCAATTCAAATCTTCGCTGTTTAACGACCTTTTATTCATAACATTCCTCATGACCTTGGGTAATCATTCCAAAAAAATGGAGTTCCATCGTTGCTGTTTTTTCTTCAGCAAAACTTACATGCAGCATGCATAGAAACGAAATGGCAGTGAGTCTTCTGGAAAGAATCTTAAAAAAAATATGTTATGTTTAAAATGTCTGAATTCTCAGATACGATTGATCATTCGTAAATCAAAACGATTTTTCAGAAATGCTCTTTCTTCTACAAAGAATACTATTATCCAAGTTGAACGCATCATTTTGTTTGTGTACTTTGTTGGCATTGATTTGCTCTACTTCAAGATTCCAAATTACTTCAGAGACATATGTTGCATTCTGAAAATGTAACAAATATTTAAATTCATATTGAAAGTTTCTGAATTTTTTCAAAAAATCATTCAAATAAAATCTTTCACAATGATTACATTGGATAAAAAATGATTATATTTCTTCAATATAATCAATCTAAGTTTACTAATTGTGATCGATTCGTTAGCATTCCAAATTATCATGTACAGATTCATTTTTTTTTTTTCTTACTACAACCACTAATTGTTAATCTTATGACTGTAAATTTTTCACTACTACGCAAGAAAGTACTAGTATTGTTTTTTTTCAAGAAAGTTCTAGTACTAGTATTTTTTAAAGTACTAGTATTTTTTCCGGACGTACTAGTATTGTTTTTCATGTATTTCTTCATAACCAACAATTGGAATTCATTGATTCGGAAATATTTGAAGCGTAATCAAACATCACTTTTCCATTGCTCTAAATTAGTTGTTAAAAACTTAATTTTTATTCTAAATGCTTAATTGTTTATAAAAAATACATAGTCTAACGAGCTAATAAATCAAAATAGATTGAGCTACTAATAGTTTTTGCCAAATTTACAAGCGGAAGAATTGGTATCGACATTGGCTCAATTTGGCAGCAAGAGCGTTCACGGAATTTCCAAAATGAGAAGAAGCATTTGTGAAATAATACTAATAAGTTTTCATTTCTAATTATTTATGATGCTGGAGTCCGTTTGTTGTTTGTGATTGTTCGAGGAGTTAGAGCACAAGCTTTTCCTCATTTTCAAGATGTCACTTCAGATTCCGCTCATGCTACAGAAACTCACGACTTCTAAATATTTCGTAAATGGCGGAGGATTTGTGCGACGCATCAGATCCGCTCTTGAGCTCTCGACCATATCATCATTATTATGATGCTTCAACGTCATCTTCATCTCATCTCACTCCGCGATCACTATTCCAAAGAAAAAAAATTGCTCGATTATTGCAAATAATGATGAATTCAATAAATAATAATATGATAATTATTGATTTTGAAAAATGGCATTGGAAAAACATACTCAGTATAAGTTAGAAATTTATCAGAATGCATTTTTAGTTCAAGTTAAGGAATATAATGATTTAGCTGTTAGATCAATTGATATAAATGAATTCAATAACATGCATGTGAATAAATTTTAATGTAGCTTTCTTTTTTTAAGATTTTAATTTAAAAAAAAAAAATTTTTTTTTGGATCATTTCAAATATTTCAAGCAAAAATACCATCCTTCGTCTCGTCCTTCATTTGAATAACTGTTAAGTTGGAGAAATGAAACAATCAATTTCATTCGCTTGCAACTATATTTAAAAGATTTTTTTAACGACAACTATTTGTGAAGCGAAGAAAATGAGATCATTTGTATTGCGTGGATTTTACGAAATGCCATTTCGCAATTACAGTACTTGGAAAAATGGCATGACAGAATGCAAAAAAAAAAAAAAAAAAAAAAAAGAAAAAAAAAATTAA